>JBBPLO010000120.1:0-32636 GCA_038089835.1 Retiboletus flavoniger
AATGATTTCAAGGTCAGACATGATATTTATATGTATATGTTTATTTGTATGACCAAACAACAGCAAATAACCCCTTATTTGACTGAGATTCTATCATATATAATAAAAGGTGCAAAATTGTTACAATGATATCTCTGGATTACTATGGGCATATCTTCCCACTCTGTTGACCGAATCACATGACCAAGGCACCATTTTGTAGCTATGGGTTCAAACTTTCCATGATCTCACTATACCTAAGCGAGATTACCACACACTCAAACACTACATTGTATACACTACAAAAGTACAAAACATTGTAACAGTTTTGCTTGTCACTGTTATGATCCATGGTGGATCGCCCTTTTTCCTCTCTTTCCTTTTACTTAGCTAAGTCCTCACCTTATCTCAGACTAAGGAACTCCATCTACGCCCTGAGTTCTGCTTCCCCAGTCCCTCCCGTCCTTCTTATCTCGGAACCAAGTGTATTATTAGAACTGACTCGTCGTGACTCATCCTTATCTACTGTGGATGACTCACTCCTTATCCTGGACTTACTAAGAGTCCATCACCTAAGTCTCTTGGTGTATGTACTTATATCGCTTCGCCCCCCTGTACTTTCCCTTAGCTTAGTCTACTCAATTCTACGAGCTCTAAGCTACTCCTCGCCCCTCTCGTTGCTGTCTGTTATCAGCACACTAAGGCTAAGGGACTCCCCTGAGGCCTTCACCTTGAACCCTTGTCCCGGACTTAAGGATTACCCTTGAAGTCCAACTGCGGGTCATTTGATGTTGCTTCCCTTCAAGGACTCCCTCTCGAAGGTGTGTCTCCGAAGACTTCTGTCGGAACACCCGGTGTATCCTCCCTCATCTTTGCCTTACCTTGAGCTCACTTTGAGTCCCCACTGGTATTCCATAGCCCAGTGTAACAGTCACTATATCAGCTAATACTGCCGAAGACCTGAAAGATCCACCCAGTCTTCCATGCTTCTCTCTTATTGCCCTATCAGCAGAATGCCATCTATGGCCCCCATTTCAAAAGAACCTGCCAGATCTCATTGGCAGACAGGCAGAGTATGAAGTTGAAAAGATTATACATCACAAAGGTGCTTCAGATAAGCACCACTATCTGGTCAGGTGAAAAGGGTATTCTGCTGATGATGACTCCTGGCTTCCTGAAAAGGAACTCAAGCATGCACAGACCATCCTCTCCATGTATAAGGAGGCAAACCCCTGTGCCTTCCCCACTTAGATCCCTCTCTCTCTCCCCCTCTTGTAGTTCATCAAAGACCCCTCCAAAGAACAAAAACCATCATATCTCTCAAAAACAACAATGTCTCCTTGCCCATCTCTCTGTCTATCTCCACCATTTCCTTCCTATGTTTGTCTCCTCCTATTTCCTCCCCTTTTGCTGACAACATTGTGTCAGCTGATGAATTACCTATAGATTTCCCTATGATAGCTTCTCACACATCTACTGTTATGACTGAACCATCCAAGGTGAGGCGGAACAAGGTGTCTGGGCTAGCATACCAGGGGAACACGGCAGAACTATCCTGGTGGGTTCTATTACCACGAGAGGCGACTCATGGCTTTCGAAGGCAAGTGGTGGCGAGAGGCAAAGCCTCAAGGTAAGCCCAGAGGGCTTCAAGGACTAGGTGACCAGACAGGAGATGGTTATGATATCATGTTCAATGGTCAAAGTGAGGAATACAAGATAGTCGTACTATGCTTATATACTGGTGCTAAGAGTGCACAGACCATGTAATATATATGGGTGTGAGTCATGGCTAGGTAAGAGTCCATGAGGAGCACAGAAAGTCTATCTATAGATGAGAGATGATACGTCAATAAGCAGGCATACCATGAGGAGCATATGATGGCCGTCAAGGCCGAGGAAGGACGCAAGAGGAGGCAAAGGCATGAGGAGTGCTGAGGTGACAGATAAGAGGATGTGTGAGAGCACACAGGTATAAGTGAAGGCACAAGGAGTGCCAAGGCGACGGATAGGGAGTGGCCGTCTAGGCCAAGAGGACACAAGGGGACACATAGTAGACGCGTAGGCTAAGATAGGGGCATGAGGTAGTGCCAAGACACGGGATAAAGGATACGCGTGGGAGGGACGTGTAAGCTAGAAGCTAGGGAGTCCATGGAGGGTACTGGGACATGACGATAGGAGGGGACCGGGATATGCGGGGCGAGTACCAGTCGATAGCGAGACGCGGGTAAGGCGTAAGCACCACGTGGTGAGACGCGTAGGTCACAAGGGATGAACGGTCACGTGGGGATCATGTGGAGGGTCCTAGGGCGGAGGCTAGAGGGGACTCAGAGGTAGCTGAGGACTAGAGACAGGACAAGGATATCTCCGAGGTAAGGGAGACCGGAGGTCACATGGAAGTCACGAGGGCCGTGGAGGTCACATGATAGTCATGAGTGACTGCGAGGGTCGTGTAGACACAACAGAGGAATGCAGTGCCAGAGGTAGCCAGGTCTAGGGGTTAGCTAAGGGTTAGCTAAGGGTGACTGATAGCTGAGGGGCTAGCAGTGACAGGAGGGCTCAGAGGTAGCTGAGGGCTAGGACGAAGGGCAACGAGAAGACTTCTACAGTGGCTAAGAAGAGAGGGTCCTCTTCTGTAGGGTTGACGAGGGCGCGGGGACAGTAGTCAGAGGCGTGTGGACAAGAGACGAGGACATGTGACGAAGGAAAAAGGTTAGGGGTATTCACGAGTTATAACATCTATGGTCTATGACCCCCTCTCATCTTCATCCCACACTCCCTCCCCCAGATGGAGAAACCCCTCCTCGCCTTTGGCTCCATGGTGGGGTAACTGCATGCCATCTCCCAAGCTCCCTCCTGTCTCCCTTGCCACCATCGTCCCCACACCCATTCTCAGTATCGATGTTCCCCTTTCTGTGCATCACATGCATAAAGACTACCCTTTGCAAGAAGACATGCAGGAACCTGCCTCTGCCCTTACTGACTCCCACCTCATGATCCTATTGCAGTCCTTCATCGACAATGGGTCTCCCATCAAACTCCTCTCCTGAGCCTACCTCCAAACAGCTCATCTCTCCCTTCTTCTCCCAAGATCCTCCAATGCCAAACTCACCTGTTTCTCCTCTGTTGTCTCCACTGTCCACCATGAGCTATGTGCCACCATCCTTCATCTTGGACACCAGTTTGGAACCCTCTAGTTCCTCTGAAACCTGGATAGGTACCTAAAGGAGTTTGAAACCCACTGAGCTGCCTGTGCCAAAGAGATGCTCCAGACCCCCTCTGCTTCTGCCTCCCCTCTCAACCCTGCTGAGCTAGACTTCTTAGCTTGAGTGAAGGCCCACTGGACTGGTAACAATGGCTTCACACCCCTCAGCCCTAGCCACTCCCACTACTGTCAGGCCTGCTATCATTGTCACCACCTTGGCCACTTTCGTGCCAACTGCCATGTCTACCAATGCCCACTCTGTCTTCAGTTCACCCCAGGTCACTCCCAAGCAGTCTGCCCTCTTTAGAAACCCCCTGCACCTCTTCACTTCTCCTCGTCTTCCAGATCCTCTAGAGGGTCTCATTCCCTAGTCCACCATCACAACCACCATTCTCAACTGATGCTATCTTGCCCTGTTCCACCTCCATGCTGCCACCACAATCGCTACCCCCACCACAGTCACTCCCCCATGGAGGCCCATAACTACAGAGATGATGACATCAATGACATCTTTGATGAACAGGCTTATGCTAACATAACTGGATCCCCAGGAGCTAGCTATATCGACCTTTAGGATGAAGGGTTGTCAGGGACTCCCTGCCTAGTACAGGGGTAATGTTATGATCATAGATGTGCTCATCCTTTTTTCTCTCTTTTCCTTTTACTTAGCTAAGTCTCCTTTCATCCTCCATCCCCTTGAACTCTAGGTATGTCATTACTGCCTTGTGTACTGCTTCCATGGTTCCTTCCACTCTTTGCTGATGATCAGCATTCTTCAAAACCGCTGTATTATTAGATATGACTTGTTATGACTTAGCCCCTTATCATGCTGACTCACTTCTTATCTCTGATGCTGATGCATTCCCCTTACCTATGCTCTTGGCAGAACTATTTAAACCCATTGTTTACTGCATGTATTCTCTAAGCTTAGTCTTCTTGAATCTTATGAGTTGCTTTGCCTCCTCCTCACTCCTCTTGTTATCATCTGTAATCAACACACTAAGACTAAGGGACTTCCTCTTGAGTCTTCCCTTGAACCTTCATCCCGAGTCAAGGAATCCCCTTGGACTCTCTTCAACTCTGTGGGTATTCCCCAATGAGTAACCTTCATCTCCAGGTATAGAAAAGCCTTTGTCTTATTGTACCCCAAAGTCCTCTGTCAGTGTACATTTCTAAGTCCACCTTGTTCGTCCTTTATTGAGGCAGGTGCTCACTTGAGAACCCATCAGTCCTAGCCTGACATAATAGAAACAGAATTGAAGGTATAGAGAGAAGAAAGTGCAAGAATATGCAATGAAGACAGAGTGGACTGGGTGGAGGATAAAAAGTCATATGAGAGTGAAGGAGTAGCAGCAGGTAAGTCCGAATGTGAAACGTGGAAACAAGACCAGGGCAGGGATGGAAATGGAGTGTATGAGGCAGACAAATAGAAAATGAATTGGAAGGTCCATTGGTGTCTGCAAGACCCATCTTGACAATGGACTTGTAGTTAGCGCAGAATAGACCATGTCAGCAGCATGGACATCCTTCGGTCCAAGCATGCATTGGCAGTTTATATACTTTGCCTGAGTTAGGATCTCAAAGCATAATGGTCTGTGCACTGTCAGGGAAATTGTCAGCAGATGCACTCAGAAAACAATGAAAAGATTGGCTGAGTAATAGATCCAAGTTAGCCCTAGGGACTACTTGGACCTGGAGACAAACCTTGCCAGCTCCAAAGTCCAGGCAAAGGTTCTCAACAACACCAATAGTTGACTTGGTGCTAGTGTTAGCACTCGACATCATCATGATGTGGTCTGACTGGACCAGAAGTCCGAGGTCCGTCCACACCCATTTAGGCATGGTGATGATCTCCAAACCAGTGTCTAAGACTGCAGTAATGGTTCATCCAGTATCAAGTACCTTTGCATTGAGTGACCATAATGGAATGCTGTGATGTGCCATAATGAGGCCATCATTGTTCCAGTGAACTTGATCCCCAAATTCATGCTCCACAGTACTGGGATCATAACTGGCAAGTTTGTCAACCTGTACAATGTTAGTAGATAGACATGGGGATACACTTGGTAGTAGAAAGCAACCAGAGTTGCTTGTGAACCTCTGGAGCAATGGACATGAGTTCTTTGACCAGAATCAAGATGGAAGTCTCAAGAACCTGGTCTAAGTGTTACACTGGGCTGTGGAATACCAGTGGGGACTCAAAGTGAGCTCAAGGTAATATGAAGACGAGGGAGGATACATAGGGTGTTCCGACAGAAGTCTTCAGAGACACACATTCAAGGGGGCTCCTTGAATGGAAGCAATGTCAAATGACCTGCAGTTGGACTTCAAGGGTTTTCCTTAAGTCCAGGACAAGGGTTTAAGGTGAAGGCCTAGGGAAGTCCTGTAGCCTTAGTGTGCTGATAACAGACAGTGACAAGAGGAGCAAGGAGTGGGCTTAGAGCTTGTAGAATTGAGTAGACTAAGCTGAGGAAAGTACAAAGAGGTGAAGCAATATAAGTACAGATGCCAAGAGGGTTAGGTAATGGACTTCTAGTAAGTCCGAGATAAGGAGTGAGTCATCTGTAGTAGATAAGGATGAGTCATGATGAGTCTGTTCTAATAATACACTCGGTTCTGAGATAAGGGATAGGGAGGAACTGGGAAAGCAGAACTCGGGGCATAAATGGAGTTCCTAAGTCTGAGACGAGACAAGAGATAGACAAGGACTTAGCTAAGTAAAAGAAAAGAAAAAGAGAAAGGGCGATCCACCGTGGATCGTAACATTACCCCCGTGCTAGGGGTGAGACTCTGATGAACCTTCCTCTAAAGGTCGATATACCCCATGCTGGGAGAGCTGGTCATATTGGCGTATGCAACGTTATTGAAGACATCATCGACGTCATCGCCTCCATAGTTATGGGTTTTGACAGGGGAGCGATGACAGCGGAGTCGGTGGTGGTGGTGATGAGGTGTTGGCGTAGGAAGTGGGGGAGGAGACGGGCAAGCCCAGCGATTACGATGTTGCTCGGGCGACCTGTTTCCTCAGGACAACCTGGAGGATGAGGAGAACTGCGGAGGTGGGGGAGGTCATTGAAGGGGGCAGCATTGCTGCGAGTGACCCGGGGCAAAGTTGAGACAGAGGGGGCACTGGTAGACTTGGCAGTCGGCCCGAAAGTGGCCGAGGTGGTGGCAGTGAAAGCATGCCTGCCGATATCTAGGGTGGGATGGTGTAAGGGGGGTGGTGCCATCATTACCAGTCCAGAAGGCTTCCGTCCAGTCTAAGAAGTCTATTTCAGCCAGGTCGAGGGAGGAACAGGATGTGGAAGGGGTAGAGTTGGCTTGGTGAGCCTGGCGTTCTGAGTGTTGCCTTAGATACCTGTCAAGGTCCTGGAGGAACTTGAGTGCTCCAAGTTGGTGGGCTAAGAGAAGGATAACGGTGTGAGCGTCCCGGTATATGAACAAGAGGACGGTATGGAGGCAGGCATGTTGGGTGTCGGAGGGGTTTGAAGGGATAAGGCCTAGGCAGGCGATTTGTAGGTAAAGTTTGGAAATGAGTTCCAAGGGGGATGCGTCTTCCACAAAAGAGTGCATGGGTATGAGGAGGTGAGAGTCGGTCAGCACGGACATGAGCTCTTGGAGGTGGTCTTAGAAGGGGTAGCTTTCGTGCAGACAATGTACATAGAGGGGGATGTCGACACTGAGGATTGGCGTCGGGACAAGGGTAGTGTGTGAGACAGGGGGGAGCTTGGGGGAGTGGTCTCCCCAGCATGGGGGACCTGCGGCGGGGGATTCCCATCCAGGGGAAGGAGCATGGGAGGACAACATCAACAGGTTGTACATGGTGGACGTGTGAGAAGCTATTGTAGGGAAGTCTATAGGTACATTGTCGGTGAGGACGACATTTCATTCGTCAGCAAGGGGAGATGAGAGAGGAGGAGAAGAGCGGAGGGATGATACTGTAGTAATAGAAGACATAGTAGGTATTTTGACGGTTTTTTTCTTGTTTTTTTTTGTTTCTTTGGTAGGCTATGAGGGGAGAGAGAGAAGAGGGGTTCTAAGGGGGGAAGGCTCAAGGGTGTGCCTTCTTATAGGCAAGGAGGATGGTCCATGCATGTCGAAGGTCTTTTTCTGGGAGCCACGAGTCATCATCAGCGGAGTATCCTTTCCACCGGACTAGATAGTGGTGTTTATCCAAAGCTCCATGATGGCGTATTATCTTTTCTATTTCATACTCTGCTTGTCTGCTGATGAGCTCCAGTGGGTTCTTTTTGAAATGGGGGCCGTAGACAGCATTTTCACGATAGGGCGATAAGAGGGAAGTGTGGAACATGGGGTGGAGTTTCCACATTTTCGGGAGAGCTAGGCGATAGGAGACGGGGGATAAAACATCAGTGATGGTAAAGGGGCCTTCTCTTTTAGGAGCGAATTTGGGGTTGGCTAGTTCCTGTTGGAGGTTTCTGGCCTTGAGCCATACCTTGTCTCCCTTGTTAAAGGGGGTGAAGGGTTGTCTGTTCTGGTTGGCCATTACTTGGTGAGTGAGTTCGTGGGAGGCGAGAGCTTCATTCCAGGCTGAGGAGAGTTCCTTGAGTTGGGTTTTGATGGCTGGGACATTAGTAGAGGGGACTAGAGTGGATAGAGGGTTAGATTCATAACCCATGAGGAGGAAGAAGGGGGATTTGTTGGTAATGGAGTGGGGGCGATGGTTGTGTGTGAATTCTGCTAGAGGGATCTTGCTGGCCCATGCAGTGGGGTCATCTCCACAGAAGATGCGGAGGTAGGTTTCTACCTCTTGGTTAACTCTTTCGGTCTCTCCGTCGGTCTGTGGGTGGAATGCAGTAGAGAGGGTGAGTTTGTAATTGAGGATTCTCCCTAGTTCTTTGGAGAATGTGGAGGTGAATTGAGGGCCTCGGTCGGAGATGATTTTGTTGGGTAGCCCGTATCAGGAGTAGACCTTGTGGGCGAAGAGGGTCACAATTCCGTCAGCGGAGACGGTTTTCTTGGTGGGGCAAAGAATTACCCCCTTCGTAAGGCTGTGGTCGACCATGACCAGGAGACTATCGAAACTGTCTGAGATGGGGAGGTCTGTGATCAGATCGCAGGAGATCTGTTGAAAGGGGTGAGTGCAGGAGGAGTGGATGGGGGTCAGCAGTGGACAGGTCAGGTGGGTATTTGTCTTATTTTGTTGACAGACAGCACAGCCGGCCACATAGTTATGGATGTGGGCGGTGAGGTTGGGCCACCAGCATTCGGCAGCGACGAGTTGCCGGGTTTTGAGGTAGCCAGGGTGTCCAGCGGTGGGGTGGTTGTGGTGTTTGGCCAAGACCACTTGGCGGGAGTTTGGGGGAACATAGAGGCAGCCGTGGAAGGTGAGTGTGCCATTGACCACTTGCCAGGAGGAGAAGTGG
This sequence comes from Retiboletus flavoniger, assembly GCA_038089835.1. Taxonomy (NCBI): domain Eukaryota; kingdom Fungi; phylum Basidiomycota; class Agaricomycetes; order Boletales; family Boletaceae; genus Retiboletus; species Retiboletus flavoniger. The sequence continues at coordinate 8,569 of JBBPLO010000120.1, forward strand.
GTGCAGAAGGATGCAGGGAGGGGTGCCAAGAGGGATTGAATGGCCTGGAGAGCCATAGGGTTGATGGTACATTCATTGGAGATTTGTTTTGTGAGGAGGGTGTTGACAGATGCAATGAATGTGGTTTTGGGGAGGAGGATGATGGCGGAGTTGTCTGTCTCGCCCAAGTCGTGATCGGGTCAGCAGGAGAGGGCGTCAGGGGTGGCAAGTTTGGTGGCAGGGATGTAAGAGAACTCAAGGTTGTAGTCCACGAGGTCGAGTAACCAGCGCACCTGACATCAGTTAAGGTCTTGGGGTTTACGGAAGTAGGTGAGATTTCAGTGGTTGGTGAAGACCTTGATGGGGAAGGGGGCGCCTTGAAAATAGTGGTGCCAGGCAGAGAGGGCACGCATGACAGCGAGGAGTTCGCGGTCATGGACATCGTAGTTTCGTTCTGCTGGGTTGAATGACTGGGAGATGTAGGAACATGGTTTCCATTCTCCGTTGGGGTCGAGCTGTTGGAGGATGGCGCCGGAGGCGAATTTCGAGGTGTCAGTGGTGATGGTGAATTGGGTGCTGATGTTCGGAAGTTGTAGGATGGGTCAGGACTGGAAGGAGTCCTTGAGGATGTCAAAGGCATTTTGACAGGCAGGTGACCACTGCCAGGGTTGATTCTTTTTGGTGAGGTCGATCAGAGGTTGGGCGACAGTAGAGTAGTCCTGGATGAAATGCTGGTAGAAGTTGGTGAACCCCAAGAAAGATTGGACCTGTTTTAGGGTAGAAGGGACGGGCCATTTGGAGATACCTTCAAGTTTGACTGGGTTCATAGTGATGTGTCCCGGTTTGACAATAAGGCTGAGGTATTCAACCTCTTCAGTGGCAAATTTGCACTTTTCGAGTTTGAGATGGAGGTCGAGCTCCATCATACATTGGAGGACACGGTGGGTTCTGTTGATGTGAGTAGCATCATTGAGGGAGAAGATGAGAAGGTCATCCATATAGATGACGAGCCATCCTTCGGCGATTAAGTCTCCGAAGGAGTCGTTCATGAATCTTTGGAATGTGGTGGGGGAGTTGGTGAGCCCAAAGTACATGACGTTAGATTCAAAGAGGCCATGGTGAGTTATGAAGGCAGCCTTCCATCGGTCTTCGGGGGAGATCTGGATGTTGTTATACCCCCATCGGATGTCAAACTTGGTGAATCTACAGGCATCTTTGAGCTTATCAATTAGCTCGGAGATAAGGGGGAGTGGGTAGGCATCGTGGACGGTAGCCTTGTTGAGTTTGCGGTAATCTTGGCAGGGGCATAGTCCTCTGTCTTTCTTATGGACAAAGAAGAAAGGGGATGCTTGGGGGGATTTAGAAGGGGAAATTTTCCCAGTGGCAAGGTTTTTGTCAATGAATTTGTCAGCGGCAATTCTTTCGTCTGGAGAGAGTGGGTAGATCTTCCTGATGTTGGGGGTGAAGTCGGGTTTCAGGGTGATCTTGTGGTCGTAAGACCTAGATGGGGAAAGATGATCGGCGGCTTCTTGGGAGAAGACCGACTTGAATTTCTTGTACTCTGGGGGTATCAAGACTTTGGGGGCAGTGAGGGCTTCTTCCTTGGTGAGTTCCATGGCCTTAGTGATCTTGGCTATCTGAGAAGCTTGGAGGAATCTAGATCTGCAGCAGATAATCCGGAAGACAGATCAGTTATGTATGGTGACATTTAGGTATCTCTCCTCCACTTCCTGGTCAAGGTAGTTGTGGAGATGGTTGTGAGAGATGGTGTGGACAGGGATGAAGTCAGGTTCGTGTACTGGGAAGGTATAGACCTTGTTGTGTTGTTTGAGGTCCTTTTTGTGCTTGTGGTGGAGGAGGGGGGATTGGTTGATGGACTCGTCTAGGGTCAGGGTACAAGTGGTCCAGTCAATCTTTGGATTAGCAGCGCAAAGCCATGGGAGTCCCAGGATAAGATTGTCATGCCCTAGGTGCATGACATGGAAAAGGACCTTTTGGGCTAATCCCTCGATGTTGAGGAACAGAGAGCACGAGTGGGTGATCTTCCCTCAGTGGTTGGTGGTCTCATCCATGTTTTTGGCGAGGATGGGGGAGGTGAGTTTCGTCATAGGGAGTTTGTGTTTTGCGACGAAGTCATAGTCAACACAGGAGATACTGGCACCACTATCAACAAGTGCTCTGGTGTTGATGGTTTTCATGGTGTATGAGGGACATATGACTTGGACCAGGATAATCATTGATTTAGTCACAGCTTTTACAAGTACAGAGGTGATATAGGAAGGGGCTAATGTTGAGGTAGGCTTCCTTTTTAAAAATCCTGGAGGAATACAGCTTTGACTGACTCCTCATCTTTGTTGTCATCCTTGACCTCTTGGAGGCAAGGTATTTCTTCATCGTCAGTGATCTCGGCCACCTTCTTGGTAGGTGGGCAAGGGGCTTTTGATACCTGTGGGGAAAAAGCCAGGCAGGTCCTGGAGGAGTGGCTGCTTTGGCGGCATCAGAAGCAGAGGTTGTTTTTAATACACCGCTGCTTTTCTTCAGGGGTCATTTTGGAGACAGTGCGGATGACATCTATGTTCATGGCGTTAGGATCTCTGCAGGGTTTCAGCGTGAAGGTGATATCCTTGGCTCAGGTTGCTCCAGATCTGGAAGCAACTTCATGAGTGCGGTTCCACATGTTGTCAAAGTGGGTGGCTTTTGAATACCAGTCTTGGATAGTGGTTGGGGGAGTTTCCATTGCGTAGATTTTGTACATGATGGATGAGGGGAGTCCAGTGGCGAAGTAGGCAATGAGGACATTGTCGTCTGTGATCTGGGTGACAGCAACTTTGCTATGGAAGGTAGTAATATAGTTGAGAAGGGTTGGGGAGAACCCATCCTTCCTTTTCTGCATGCGGGTGGTGGAGAGCCAGGCGATGGCGTTTCCGATGGAGTCTTGGTGTTGAACACGGCTTGGAATTCCACAGTGAAGGCAGTGATGGTGCCAAGATTGATGGTCCTGGCGGAGATACATTTCTGACAGAAGGTTGCAGCCCATACAGCCACAGAGCCTTTAGTCATATGTGAAAGAGCAAATGCGATTTTCTTTGCATCAGTGTCGTAGACGTCAGCGTTGATGAGGAGGTAGAACTGAACAGCATTGAACCACTGTTCGGATCGATCATAGGACCCATTGAAGGGCTCAGGGGCTCCAAGGCAGAGTTCCTTTGCAAACATGGCAGCTGGGGGCGAGGGTAGGGGCATGACAGCAGGGTGCGTACAAGCAAGAGGGAAGCCTGTGAGGGCAGGCAGCTTAGTAGGTCTGGCAGGGAAAGACACACTTGGTTGCATGGCAGTGGGAGTGGGAGTTGTAGGGGAAGGAACTCACAGAATACTAAGGTGGTGGGCAAGTCCTTGGGCAAGGTGGAGGGTTTTGTCTTCCTCTTGGGTAGAGATGGGGTTGATCTCATGATCTGAGTGTTTGAGGGACGAGGGGGATGAGGGCTCAGGTGAGGACTGGTCTTGTTTGGGCGTACCTCGGGGTAGGAACCAGTGGAAGCTAATGGCCCAGGGAATCACCCTGTGCAGGCTGATTGTGGGAAGGGGGTGCATGGTTGTCCAGGGAATCACCCCATTCAGACTGAAGGCGGGAATGAGGAGTAGAGCGACCTGAAAGTCGTCCATAGAGAGGCAGCTTAGTCTTTTGTTACGCTGGGCTGTGGAATACCAGCAGGGACTCAAAGTGAGCTCAAGGTAATATGGAGACGAGGGAGGATACATAGGGTGTTCTGACAGAAGTCTTCGGAGACATGCGTTCAAGGGGGCTCCTTGAATGGAAGCGACGTCAAACGACCTGTGGTTGGACTTCAAGGGTTTTACTTAAGTCCGGGACAAGGATTCAAGGTGAAGGCCTAGGGAAGTCCCATAGCCTTAGTGTGCTGATAACAGACAGCGACAAGAGGAGTGAGGAGTGGGCTTAGAGCTCGTAGAATTGAGTAGACTAAGCTGAGGAAAGTACAAAGAGGTGAAGTGATATAAGTACAGATGCCAAGAGGGTTAGGTAATGGACTTCTAGTGAGTCTGAGATAAGGAGTGAGTCATCCGTAGTAGATAAGGATGAGTCATGATGAGTCCGTTCTAATAATACAGTCAGTTCCGAGATAAGGAATAGGGAGGAACCGGGAAAGTGGAACTTGGGACGTAAACGGAGTTCCTAAGTCCAAGACGAGACAAGAGATAGATGAGGACTTAGCTAAGTAAAAGAAAAGAAAAAGTGAAAAAGTGATCTACCATGGATCATAACACTAAGATGCACTTCAGTGTGGTCTCATCCTCTAGGGGAAAGGTGTACCTGAATTGCCCAGTTGGGGTGGTAGGAACTATGTTAATGTGATTGGGGCAAAAGGGAATGTTACTTTTAGATGTGGATGGGGTTGGGTGAGATGCTGGTGGTTCCAGAGTTGCAGGCCTCAGCACTCCAGATGGTGTAGTACAAGCTGCTGAGATTGCCAGAGAAATGATCTCCTTGGCAATAACAGTCACTCATGGAGCAGGGCAACCAGTCTTTCAAGAAGGCACCTTGATGCTATCAAAGCAGGCTTGGTTGCCTTTGTCTTTAGCCTTATCAGCTTGGAAACTAGCCCAGGCTGTGGCTATGTATGGCTGGAAATTGATGTCAGTGAGGGCAGGATCAGCGTCAATATCCAGATCTTCAACCAGGGCCATGAAGACTGATGGTTCAATGTCTAAAATGGCATTAGTATTGGGACAGGTAAGTGAAAGGATTCCCACGGTAACAGTAGTGGTGGTAGAAGTAGTGACTGGAGTGGTCATCCAGTCTAAGCTGTCTCAGAGGCAGCAAGTACCAGGCATGTGCGGAATATGTCTCCTGTTAGGGAGGTAGGGCTGGCCATCTGTGCCTCAGGTCACCTTTCTGAACTGTACATATGACTTGACATGAGGGCTGTTATGATTTTTCTCCCTCATCATCAAATACTCCTTGTTATTCATTTTGCTTCCATCCTCTCTTGGAGGGGAAGATGTTTACCATGCATGCAGTCCGTGTTTCTATTCCTGTGTGGCCCATCCTCTGTATATCTCTGCCGCCTGCCACTAGATACCCCTTTCTCTATGACTGTTGCCATGAACACTACTCCTAGCTAGATTCTCTCACATCTAGTCATTTCCATAATCTTCCACTGACTTCCTTTCCCATGTGCAATCTCTTGGCCTATAAGTAGTTATGCCTCTACCCTGTAAAACTCCTCATTCTTGATCTGCGCAATACTAGTGTACCACCTTGAATCCCTCCCCAGTCCTCAGTCTTTGAAGTTCTTAGTGACTCTAAGAACTCACCCTTAGTTCAAATCACCCTAAGAACCACTAGAACCCCCTTGAGCCTCTATCAGATGTTGGTCTCTCTGTGAGTATCACCTGGTAGTTGTCACTCCTCAAGTCCTAGTCTTCTCTTATACACTACACATAACAAAAGATCAAGAATCTCCTCTGGTCTCACCTCTTTAGGTGAAGGACCTCCATCTACCCATCACATCGTTTAAAGTGCTGGAGGAAAGCAACTCAGAACTCCCTGACCTTTCCCAATATTGAATCCCTCCAAGAAGAATCGCCAGGTCTAGTAGAACCCCCCTCCTCAACCCCTCCTTCACACCCAGGACCCCTGCCCAGCGACCCACAACTGGACCATCCCCTCATCAGCCTAGCCCACCCCCTCACCAGCCTAGCCCACCTCCACTCCCCAGTCCAATCAACATCTCTAGATCACCATCGCCCACCATGCCCTCTGAACTGAAAGCCACCCTGCCAGCCGATTTCACTGGCCTCTCCTCTGATGCCTCTTGATGGATGAAGGCAATGAATCCCTACTTCCAGATTAACCAAACCCTATACCCCGATGACCCTGAAAAAATCATAACTGCCCTCAACAAGATGCCCTCAGGTCAAGGAGCCTCCTTCGCTGAAGCCTGGTATGACAAGATGGCTGATCTCTCCATCACCACCAGAAAGTCCTTCAAAGACTTTGTCAAAGACTTCGAAACCACCTTCTTCCCCTATGATGTCAAAGCCACTGCCTGCCTTGAACTGGCGAAACTGCACCAGAAGATCACCCGCTCTGGTGATGGATTTCAGCAATATATCACTGACTTCCAAAAATTAGCTGGAAAATCTGACATCACCAATGAAACCACCCTCATCGACCACTTCACTCGTGGACTAGACCAACAGATCACCACCATGATTCGATCTATGGGGACTATCCCCACCACCATCACTGACTGGGTCACTAGAGCTAAGACCTTCCATGCCCAGAAAATGAGGATTCAATTGCTCCACACTGGAACCACCCCATCCTCTTTCTCTTTTGGTAATTGCACCCCCAGGGACCCAAATGCCATGGATGTTGATGTGTCCACCATGCTGACCAAGCTCACCCCTGCTGAAAAAGCAAAATGCATCAAAGAAGGACACTGTTTTCACTGTTGAACAGTTGGGCACAATGCCCACAATTGCAGGAAAACCCCCACCCCCAGACACCCTCAGAACATCAGAACCGCCACCACCACCCCCAGTATCCCCATCACCCCCCCCCTTTCTGAACCTGCTCAACTTTCTCTCCTCCAGCAGTACATGAGCTCTCTCCAAACCTTGGGAAAAAACAAAACTGAGATTCTTGCCATACTCAAGATGTGTTACGACGAAGACAGAGAGGGGGAGGAGGTGAACACCCTCCAATTTGCTAATGTTCAGAAAGCCAAGGATTTTTAAAAGGGGAGTTGCCATGACATCTTCTTTCCCCATTACTACCCATGTACTCATAGCATCCAAAGAGAATAGAACCCTGCGTCTTGATGTCTCAGTGTAAAACAGTAAAGTTGACTCAGAGGACTAGTCCTGAGCCTGCAGGTGGGTTGAAGAAGATGAATATCGTCCCAAAGGGGTCCAACTATGAAGAGAAGTGCAGAGAAACCTGCCCAAGTGGGTACTGCCCAAGGGAGAACAGTCTGGAAGAAGACTGGAAGAAGTCCAGAAGTCCAGAGTAGAGAAGGTGACAAGTGGGAAGCATTGGGGATGTAACAGATGATGATGGCGACAGGCCAGAGACAATTTGGACGGATACAGCAGTGTGGTGAGAATCCAATGTGAAGGAAACTGGATTGTGACATCCTAAGTACATGGTACTTATAGTCTGGAAGAGTCTGGAAGAACTAATACAAATGTAAATAAATGCAGAGTGATATAAATGGTATGTGGGATCATATGAAAAGGTCTTCGAAGAACCAGTAAAGAAGGGGTGACGAAATGATAAAGAACCAGTCTAGTATATGACCAGGCAGACTTACTTGGACTACCAGACTTCGACGGATGGGACTGGAGGTGGACAGGACTGGCTCTGGACTGGATGGCAGATGGAGTGAACGATGGGGATGATAATGTGGTGATGATAAAATCCGTTGAAATAGTGGTATATGACTATAGAAACCTATGGATCTCTACATTGGTACAAATCGTTGAAACCACCACCCTCATAGACTCCAGGGCCACTGGGAATTTCATTGACCCCCACCTTCTACCAAGAGGAGAATTCCGCTTGACCCAACTATGCTCTCCCATCATTGCCTTTAATGTTAATGGCATCAAGAATGCCTCTGGAACTATCTTTTGAACCACCACCACCCTCATCTCTCATGGGTCCTTTTCTGCAATAGAGAAATTCTTTGTCCTCCAACAAAAAGAACCTCAGATCATCCTAGGGATGCCTTGGCTGACAAAGTGGAATCCCGATATCGACTGGAAGAAAAAGACCATTTCCATACCTCTAAAAAGCATCAAGAGGACTCTTCATAAGCACCCTCCCCAAAAAGAGGTCCTGGAAACCAAGATATACAAGCTCTCCATCTCCACTGAAATCACTCAGCAGTCCATTCACCAGGACGTAACTATCCCCAATTTCTGTGCTGATTTCACTGATGTGTTTGCTGAAAGTACACACAACACCCTACCCCAACATTGTCCCTTTGATCACACCATTGACCTTAAAGATTTTTTTGTCCCAAAAATCGCCAAGATATACTCCCTCAACCCAAAAGAATGAGAAACCCTCACTGACTTCATCAAAGAACACCTAAAGACTGGGTGCATCATTCCCTCCAAATTCCCACAAGCATCCCCATTTTTCTTCATCCCTAAGAAGGACAGCTCTCTCCAACCTTGCCAGGACTACCGATATCTTAACTCCCACACCATCCGGAATGCCTACCCTCTCCCTCTCATCTCTGATATCATCAATGACCTGAAAGATGCTAATCTCTTCACCAAAGTGGACATGTGATGGGGATACAACAACATTCACATTCGGGAGTCAGACCAGTGGAAGGCCGCATTTATCACCCCCCTCGGCCTTTTTGAACCTACAGTTATGTTCTTTGGTTTCTCAAATGCCCCCTCCACTTTCCAGGCATTCATGAACCACATCTTCACCAACATGATTGCAGAACGATGGCTTAAAGTTTACATGGATGACCTAGGAATCTGTACCAAAGGACCCCTATCCCTTCATCATGAATGCACCTGTCAAGTCCTCCTTCGACTGTGAGAGAACAATCTCTCCCTCAAACTCTCCAAATGTTCCTTCAACACCCACCATGGAATACTTAGGCCTGGTCATCAGAAAGGGACAACTACAGATGGATCCAGGAAAACTCACTGCCCTCAGGGAATGGAAACCCCCCTCCACTGTCACAGGAATCCGATCCTTCCTGGGTTTCACCAACTTCTACTGTAAATTCATCCCAAACTTTTCCAACATCATCGCCCCTTTGACCTTCCTTACCAAAAAGAATGAACTGTGGATATGGACACCTCTCCAACAAAAAGCCTTCAACATGCTCATCTCTGCCCTCTGCTCTGCCCCAGTCCTAACCCTTCCTGACCCCACCAAATCTTTTCTTCTCATGACCAACACTTTCCTCATTGCAGCAGGTGCCGTCCTCATGCAGACAGACTTCAACAGTGACCCCAAACCTGTTGCTTACTTCTCCAAGACTTTCACCCCAGCTGAGTGCAACTATGATATCTATGATCATGAACTACTTGCAATCATTCTAGCCCTCTTAGAATGGCATCACCATCTCCAATGTGCTGCTCACCCTATCACCATCATCACCGACCACAAAAACCTCTCTGACCTCCGTGACCCCTGAAAACTCTCCTGTCAACAGGCCTGCTGGGCTCTCCTACTCCAGGACTATGATATCATCTGGCAGGTCACCCCTGGCTCACAAATGGCCCCTGCGGATGCCCTATCCTGCTGAGATTCCGTCAACACCACCCTCAACAACGTCAATGCATGCATCCTCCCTGAACCCCTCGTAATTAATGCACTTGACCTCACTTTCACTGAACTTATCAAATCCTCCACCTCCTCTGATCCCCTTGTCACTCAAGCCCTGTCGGCCATATTCTCCGACACACCACTCTTCCCTCATTCCCTCGCTTGTGACTGGACCTTCGAAAACAGCCACCTTTTCTTTTGCAACCGCATGTATGTCCCACCCTCCACTCACAGCCAACTTCTACACACCATCCACTCCTCTCCCCTGTCTGGTCACATGGGTGTCTTCCACACCAAAGCCATCCTTGAATGAGACTTTTGGTGGCCTGGACTGGCCACCTTCGTCAAACATTTCATCATAGGCTGCCCCACTTGCCAACAGAACAAGGTCAACACCCACCCCACACTCCTCCCACTTCTTCCCATCCCCTCCTCCAACCCTATCCCTTTCTGCCAGATTTCCGTTGACCTAATCACTGACCTCCCCCCATCTGATAGCTTCCATTCCATCATGGTCATGGTTGACCATGGCCTTAGTAAGGGGGTGATCCTCACCCCTTGCTCCAAAACCATTGACACCACAGGCATTGCCCTCCTTTTTTTCAACAACATCTTCAAACGATTTGGCCTCTATGACACTGTCATCTCTGACTGAGGCCCACAATTTCCCTCTGCTTTTGCCCTCAAACTTGCCCACCTACTGAAATATGACATTTGCCTCTCCTCCACTTACCACTCTCAAACTGATGGTCAAACTGAATGAAGCAATCAAGAGTTAGAAGTATATCTATGCATCTTCTGTGCTGACCTCCCCCACTCCTGGTCCACCGCCCTACCCTCCACAGAATTCCACCACAACTCTGCCCCCCATTCATCCACCAAGAAATCTCCATTCTCCCTAATCTACAGCTATGAACCCAGAACCTTTCCTCCCTTAGGAAAAACTTTTATCCCTGCTCTAGAAAATTGTCTCACCACCCTGGACGAAAATAGAAAAGAAGCTCTTGCTGCCCATGAAACTGCTCAGAAACTCATGACCTCCCACTCCTTCCAAAGGTTTTCCCCCTGGAAAGTCGGAGACTGAGTATGGCTAGAAGCCACTAATCTCTGCCTCCACCTTCCATCTAGGAAACTCGCACCAAAATGATATGAACCATTTGAAATTTCTCAAGTCCTATCTCCAGTATTGTACCGCCTCCACCTTCCTCCCACATGGCACATCCATGACATGTTTCATGCCTCCCTTCTATCTCCTTATCGCATGACAGGACCATATGGTGCCCCGTTCCTACTTCCTCCACCTAATGTCATTGACCAAGAAGAGGAATACAAAGATGAAACGATCCACAGTCACAAAGGACCCAGAACCAAACTGCGGTTCCTGACCTCATGGAAAGGCTACCCATGGTCGGAAGACACCTGGGAACCCAAGAACAACTTATGTCACACTCCAAAACTTCTTTCCACCTATAAACAACTCTACTCCCTCTAAACCAATCAAGCTTGTAAGCCATCAGTTTCTCCATGAGTATCGCCTTACAATCTTGAAATTTATGCCCCTTGCTTTCCTCTTCTTCCTCGACGATGTCCTCCTCTTTTGCAATGACCACCTCTGCCCCTATGTCCTCCTTGTCATCCTTGTGATTGCTCTTGCGATCACAACATGCCTTCCCTGGATTTCTTTCAGAACATGACAGACTCTCGCTATTTGCCACCATCCTCGAGAACCCCACACTCGCCCACACAATAGAACTTCACCCCCTCTTCCCTGAGGACTAAGTAACCCATTCCTTAATTTGCATGTACCACACAGTCGCCTCCGCCCTCTATCTTGCTGAATCCCACCCCACCTGACCCTGCCCTTCGTTTTGCTATGACCGAAGCTCATCACCATTCACTCACTGCCCTATCCCTCCATGGGTTCAGCTCCTATGCCGAAGAAATCCCCCAGGGACTTATTTACCCCACCATGTGTCATATCCTGTCCTCTCTCCCCCAAAACCAATGCGATCAATACATCCAATCTGTCAAGTCTTTTTTATTAGCTCAACCCAGACCACTTCCACTTCCTATTCCCCCACCTCGCTCCCCCATAGCCCTAGCATCCCAATTGTCATCCCCCCCCCTCCAGACACTCCTACCATCATAGCAACCTCCAACAAATCCAGCGGAGAGGAAACAGAGGAATCCTGTCCCCCCACTTTCCCTGTGACCACCATACCTCAGATGCTAGTCATGCCCAATGGGAACACCATCATGTCTTCTCCCTTTCAAGTCCTCCCTTGCCCTGACGCCCTTTGTCTCTCTCCTGTGACTCCCACCACCCAATGCTTTTAATGTGATTGTCCAGGTCAATATAAGCAGGACTGCGTCCACTATGAGTGCCCTTACTGCCATGAATACACCCCTGGACACAACGCAGCTCGCCGTCTCCTTTTCCAATGCAACTTCTGCAACAACTGGGGTCATACAGACCACTTCTGCCCCCATTGCCAGTGTGGCCATTGCCATGAACCTGGCCACATCATTGCTAACTGCCCATTTGAGATTACATTCCCATTGCAGCAGAGCACCATTTTCGGGCCTTGGACCTCCCCTAGGTGAGACTCCAGGTTGGGATGGGTTGACTGTTGAGCCTGGGGCTCAATTGTACAAAGGGGGTAATGTTATGATTTTTCTCCCTCATCATTGAACACTCCTTGTTATTCATTTTGCTTCCATCCTCTCTTGGAGGGGAAGACATTTACCATGCATGCGGTCTGCATTTCTATTCCTGTGTGGCCCATCCTCTCTATATCTCCACCACCTGCCACTAGATACCCCTTTCTCTATGACTGTTGCCATGAACACTACTCCTAGCTAGATTCTCTCACATCTAGTCATTTCCATAATCTTCCACTGACTTCCTTTCCCATGTGCAATCTCTTGGCCTATAAGTAGTTATGCCTCTACCCTGTAAAACTCCTCATTCTTGATCTGCACAATACTAGTGTACCACCTTGGATCCCTCCCCAGTCCTCAGTCTCTGAAGTTCTTAGTGACTCTAAGAACTCACCCTTAGTCCAAATCACCCTAAGAACCACTAGAACCCCCTTGAGCCTCTATCAGACATCAGTCTCTCTGTGAGTATTGCCTGGTAGTTGTCACTCCTCAAGCCCTAGTCTTTTCTTGTACACTACACGTAACAAGGGCAGTTGCCCATGAAGTGAGTGGGATCATCACAGAATTCACAGTTCCAGTGAACTGCATGCTGCACAGCCATGTTTTCTTGTTTTACAGCCAGAACAGCGACAGGAGCTGCAACTGGCACTGCTGCTAGTGGAGTGACTTGGAAAATAGTTGGCACCAGGGCTGGCATATCCCAGGCAGGGTAGTATGGCTGTGCTGCAGGGAGAGTATGAAGAGCTGAACCAATTAGTAAGAATTTGGTGGTGTCCACAATGTCATTGACCAGATAAGGGTCTGAAGGATGATGCACAGTCATGGTGATAAGTAGACATTGGCAGACTTGGGTCTTCAGATTGGCCAGTAGACTGGCCAGGAAGAGGGCATCACGGTTGAGGTCAGAAAGCTTCCTGGTGATGATTAGGAGCTGGGTGATCTTCAGGAACTTGCATTGATACTCACTGAGTTCCTCTAGGATTCTCATCAGCTTTGCCCTATATTCCTGAACCAAGTACTGTATGTCAGCTCAACAGTAATGGTTAGCTCCTTTGCAACTGGGGTATAACTTTTTAACCATGTTGATGAAGCCAACCCATACTGCTGGAATGATGGTTGCTTTTCAGAGAAGTTCCCATCCTTCTGACTCTTTGAGGTTGGCATACTGTATAGCAGCATGAATCATTTCGGCTTTTGTGATACCAGCAGCTGTGCTGAGTAATTGGACATCCTCCAGGCAGTGCAGCAACAAGGCTGGTGTTTTCCCATTGAACTTTGGGGCATTCTGGGTGCTGTGCAGGGGCATCTGTGGTGGTTGTGGGTTCATTAAGGGTGCTGGTGGTGTCAAGTTGCAAGAGCTAAGAGGAGGGAAGGAAAGGGAAAAGGGTGTAGATGGAAGTACGGAGGATACAGTGTTACAATTGTAGATGCGCATATCCTTTTCTCCCTTTTTCTTCTTACTTAGTGTTACAAACTCTTATTTTACCTTTACTTTTCACTTATATCACAGTAATAATAAGACCTCTACTGATGATCTTCAACTTCTAAGTCACGTGACACGGTCTAGAACAATCTAGACCTTTCTATTTTTGCTATCTCTTATTCATGACATCATACCTTACTAATACTTACGTGCACGGACCAACAACCACACAAGTACAAACAATGTAAATAGTATAAGTAGTCAATTGATACCAGCAGAACTCTCAGTCAAGTTCTTGCTGGTTTTTCCCACCATTGCTTACTCGCAAGTCAGTATCTGTTACGCGAAGTGTACCAAAGGAGATCTCTAGAGAGGCTACTCTTATTAAGGCAATACTCACAAAGAGACTGACTTCTCAATAAAAATACTAAGGATGAAAGAGACTAAGTTGAGAGACTAGGAGCAATAGACTTAGGACTAGGGAGGTGATGCCAGATATCCACTTGTATTGCGCAGATTGAGTATGAGTTACAAAGATAAGAACTACTAGGCTTTATATGGACTGGACCAACGCACGGACCATGAGAGAGAAGAAGGATGACAAAGCAGTATAGAAACTAATGGAAAGTTAGAGAACACTAGCTGATGTAAGAGAATCAGTGAGGAGATGTTAGTCTGACAAGACAGTCATAAGATAGCCATGATTGGCTATAGGGAGGCGAGAGATAGTGATAGCGGAAGAACTAACTATGATGAGATATGCATTAGAAAGATGTCTAGAAGGTTGATGTCTCCAGTTAGTCCAAGGGAAAAAGGAGACTATAAGAAGAAGACAATGATAAAGGAGAAAAACGGTAACATTACCCCTCTCATACAATCAAGCTCCAGGCTCGATAACCAATCCCTGTCGTTCCCAAGGGTCAGGTAGTGGATGAGGAGGAGGGACCATAGATCACCATCTGCTGTGAAGGGGAAGCACACTCAAACGTACAGTCACTAATAATATGCCCAGGTTGAGAGCAAGTTCCACACATCCGAGTGGGGCAGAATCAATTGCTATGTCCCCAGTGATTGCAGTAGTCGCAGTAAGTATTAAGACATTCATGGGTGAGATGGCCCAGTTGGAGCATGCGACAGTTGGAGCAGCGATATGTGGGGCAGTCCTGTTGATAGTGATCCAGGCCAGAACAGTGAAAGCACTGTGTGGTGTCAGATGCTAACAGTAAACAGAGTAAATTGTGGCAAGGGAGAACATGAGTGGGGGAGGATAGGACATTGCCAGAGGGTGTGGAGAAGACAGCGGGAGCGAGGGGAGCATTGGCTATGAGTTCATCAGAGGTGAACTCGGATTTGGACTCATCAGAGTCAACAGCAGTTGGGATTTTGGCAAGGGGAGGGGAAGAGATGCAAGATGAGAGCGATGAAGAACAAGGGGGAGGTACCAGGAGAGAGACAGAATGAGAACGATTAAGTAGGAAGTTATCTACAGATTGGGCATAATGGTTGCATTGGTCCTGGGGAAGAGACATATAGATTCTTCAAAAGACTGGATAAATGCTAAGAGAGGGAATGGATTCAATGTACATGTGGAAACCATGATGGAATAAGGCTAGGAGAATGTTTCGTGAAATGCTAGTGAGAGCGAAGTAGGTGGCCTGGTCAGAGGAGGGGCTTGCCCAGATCATCCTAGAGAGATGTGAAGTTCCGTGGAATGCCTTGATGAGGTCTTGAGTAGGATAGTCGTCATTGAACATAGGGTCTTGTTCGATGATGAGGATTAGGGTGGGGGTGTCAAGAATGTCAGCATAGAGTTCCAGGATGGCATACTTAGGGAGGTAAGCAGGGTAGACATTGCAAGTGTGGAGGGGGGATATGCAACCAGTCAGGGGAGAAGAGACGATGGCAGAGGTCAAGAAGGACATTGTTGGTGGAGGGTGGTGTGGGTTGTGCGGGTAAGAGATACTCATGAAGAGACCGTCGATTACCAGCACAGACCTAGAGGTTATGGAGTCATTTATAAGCAGAGAGGAGATGGGGGGAATGGCGGAGATTTGTTTCAGATTCCCAGGTGTTTTCGGAAGACAGGTATTCTTTCCATGCCATGAGGTATTTTCGCTGATGGATGGAGCCTTTGTGTGCTAAGATGGCAGTGACTTTGTATTCTTCTTTCTGGTTGATAAGGTCAGGTGGTGGAGATGTGAAGCTGGGGCCGAAGGTGGCTGAAGTGTGATAGGGTGATAAGAGTGACACATGAAAGATGTCGTGGATTCTCCAGGAATGAGGGAGGTGGAGTTGATAAGATAAGGGAGATAGGACCCGAGTGATTTCAAATGGTCCTAACCACTTGGGAGAGAGCTTCCTAGAAGGATATTGTAGTCAGAGATTAGTCATCTCAAGCCAGACCTTATCTCCAACTTTCCAGGGATTGAACTTTCTCCAGGAATGGGATATCATAAGCTTCCTGGTGATTGCGTGAGTGGCAAGGGCTTCTTTTTGGGAGGAGTCTAGTGTGGACATTTGTTCTTCAAGAGTGGGGATGAAGGTTTTTCCAAAAGGGGGGAAGGATTGAGGTTCGTAGCCATAGAGTAGGGAAAACAGGGATTTTTTTGTGGAGGAATGAGGGGCGGAATTGTGGTGGAACTTGGTGGCTGGAAGTAGGGAGGACCAGGAGTTGAAGTTATTGGCACAGAAGATTCTCAGGAATATTTCTAACTCTTGGTTGATTTGTTCCATTTGGCTGTCAGTTTGGGGGTGATAGGCTGAGGATAGGTGGACGTCATATTTGAGTAGGTGGGCAAGTTCTAGGGCAAAGGCAGAGGCGAATTGGGGACCTCTGTCAGAGATAATTGAGTCATAGAGACCAAATCGCTTGAAGATGTTTTCATAGAATAGTAGGGCCACTCCAGCAGCATCAATGGTTTTTGAGCAAGGGATTAAAATTACCCCCTTACTAAGGCCATGGTCGACCATGACCATGATAGAGTCATGTCCATTGGAGGGGGGGAGATCGGTGATGAGATCCACAGAGAGTTGGCAAAAGGGGAGAGTGGACAAGGAGGGGATGGGTGAGAAAGGGGGTTGTGTAGGGTGGGTGTTGGGCTTGGATTGTTGGCATGTAGGGCAACCACGAATGAAATGGCAGATGAAGGGGGAAAGTCCTGGCCACCAAAAGTCATGTTCAAGAAGGGCTTGAGTGCGGAAGGCACCCATGTGTCTGGAGAGGGGTGACAAATGGAGGGAGTGAAGAAGTGAGGAGCGTGCAGCGGGCAGTACGTACATGTGATTTTGATAGAAGAGGTGGCCATTGTCGAAGGACCAGTTAGAGAGGGAGGAACGAGGGAATAAGGGGGAGCCAGAGAAGATTGTGGAGAGAGTTTCGAGGACTAGGGGGTCGCAGGTGGAGGAAGATTTAATGTGGGCAGCTAAGGAGAGATCCAGAGCATTGATGACAATGGGGTCAGGAAGGATGGAGGAGTCTTGGTTGTTAGAGGAAGTGTTGACGGGTCATGACAAGAGAGTGCATCAGCTGGGCCCATCTGAGAACCAGGGGAGACCCCCCATAGAATGTTGAAGTCCTGGAGGAAGAGTGCCCAGTGTGCCTGTCGGCGGGATAGTTTGCAGGGGTCACAAATGTAGGAAAGGTTTTTGTGGTCAGTGATGATAGTGACAGGAAGGGAGGAGCCTTGGAGATAGCAGTGCCATTCAGTTAAGGCAAGGATGACAGCGAGGAGTTTGTGGTCATAGATGTCATAGTTGCATTCCACAGGGGCAAAGGTTTTGGAAAAGTAGGCAATGGGTTGAAGATCACCATTGACATTGTTTTGCATGAGCATGGCGCCAGCAGCTAAGAGGGAGGCATCAGTCATAACAGAGAAAGGTTTGGAGAGATCTGGGAGGGCTAGAACGGGGGCAGAGCAGAAAGAGGAGATGAGGGTGAAAAAGGCACGTTGCTGGAGGGGAGACCAAATCCATGGTTGGTTCTCTCGAGTTAGGAGGGTAAGAGAGGCAACAATGTTGGAGAAGTTTGGGATAAATTTTTGATAGAAGTTGGTGAAGCCGATGAAGGAACAAATTCCTTTGATGGAGGTGGGAGGTTTCCAATCGCATATGGCGATGAGTTTGAGGGGATCCATGTGAAGTTTCCCATGACCAATGATAAGGCTAAGGTATTCCATGGTTGGCATGTCGAAGGAGCATTTGGTAATTTTCAGAGACAGATTGTTTTCTCATAGTCATTGGAGGACTTGTCAGGTGTGTTCATGGTGGAGAGTGAGGGTTCCTTTGGTGTGAAGTCCTAGGTTGTCCATGTAAATTTTGAGCCATCGTTCAGTGATCATATCTGTGAAGATGTGATTCATGAAGGCTTGGAAGGTGGAAGGTGCATTGGAGAAACCAAAAAACATGCAGGTTGGTTTGAATAGTCCTAAGGGGGTGATGAAGGCTGCTTTCCATTGATCAGTTTCCCAGAGGTGAATGTTGTTGTAGCCCCAGCGAATATCCATCTTGGTGAAGTAGTCCATGTCCTTCATTTCGTCAATGAGGTCAGATATGAGGGGTAGGGGATAGGCATTGTGGATGGTGTGGCTATTGAGGTAATGACAGTCTTGACATGGATGGAGGGATCCATCTTTCTTGGGGACAAAGAAGAATGGGGAGGCTTGGGGGGATTTTGATGGGACAATGCAACCTGTTTTGAGATGCTCATTGATGAAGGTTTGAAGGGCGACTTTTTCAGCTGGGTTCAGGGAATAGATTTTGGTGATTTTTGGGATGAAGGTGTCTTTGAGGTCAATAGTGTAGTCAAACGGTCGATAAGGGGGAAGTTGGTTGTGAGTAGATTCAGTGAAGACATCAGCAAAATTGGCACAGAAGGTAGGGATGGGAACATCTTTCTTTTCAGTGGCAATGGTGAGTTCAGTGGAGATGGTAGTCTTGTTCACCGATTCTTCGAGAAAGCCATTCAGGGGAGAATCCTCACGAAGAGACCTCTCAACCCTCTCAGGCTGACCAGAAGGGAAGGTGAGAGTGCAAGTTTTCCAGTTGATGATGGGGTTCCAAGTGGTTAGCCAAGGGGTGCCGAGGATGATTTGGGGTTGTTTTTGTCAGAGGATGAAGAGTTGAGTGGGAAAAGAGAGTGAGTTGCAGGTGATGGATACGTTCACAGTCCAGTTAATTCATCCGGAACAGTTTTCAGAACTGTCTACATTGAACACAAGGATAGGTGAGTGAAGGCATTGGAGTGAAAATTGTCCTTTAGGGAGGAGTCGAGGGTTGATAAAATTTCCAGTTGCTCCAGAGTTGATCAAGGCAGTGGTGTCGACAGTTTGTTGCATAGTGACTTTGAGACAAAGAGTTCTATTGCTTGGCAAAGCCACAAGTACATTAGGAGAAGTAGACATTGAAACTACTTCTCACTTCAAAAATCCTTTACTTCTTGGATTTTGGCAGTTGTTACCCCGTTGACTCCTTCTCCAGAGTTTTTCTTGGGTTCCTCTTTGTAGCACATCTTGAGAACTGAGAGGATCTCTTTCTCATCCTTTTTCCCAGTGCAGAGGGAATTCACATAGAGTTCCAAAGGGGAACTTGGCTTAGGAACAGTGGGGAGAGGGCGAGGGGTGACAGCTGAGGGGGTGGTGGTAGTGGTGCAAATCTGGAGAGTACGAGGAGCAGAGGGAATGGGGTTGTTGCTTTTTCTGCAGTTTCAGGCATTGTGGCCAATGATCCAACAATGGAAGCACCTTCCTTCTTTGATACACTTGGCTTGCTCAGTGGATGTGAGTTTAGTCGAGGTGGCGGTTGTGTCAACGTCCATGGTATTAGGGTCTTGGGTGGTGCGATTGTTAAAAGAAAAGGGGGTGGGCTTGGTGCCAGTACAAAGTGCTTGGATTCTCATCTTTTGGGTGTGGAAGGCTTTTGCCTTAGTTACCCAATCCACAATGGTGGTGGGGACTGTTCCCATCAATAAAATCATGGTGGTGAGCTGGTGATCGAGTCCAAGAGTGAAGTGATCAATGAGGGTGGTTTTGTCAGTGATTCCTGACTTTCCTGCAAGGTTTTGGAAATCTGTGATGAATTGTTGAAAGCCATTGCCAGAGCAAGAGATTTTCTGACATAGTTTGGCAAGTTCAATGTGAGCCGAGGCTTGGATGTCATAGGGGAAGAAGGTGGTTTCGAAGTCCTTGATGAAATTGATGAAGGTTTTGCTGGTGGTGATAGTGTGGTCAGCCATTTTGTCATACCATGCTTCTGTGAAGAAAGCTCCTTGACTGGTAGGTATTTTGTTTAGGGTGGTCATGATCTGCTCCAGATCTCTGGGGTAGAGAGCTTGGTTGATCTGGAAGTAGGCTTTCATGGCTTTCATCCAGCAGGAAACATTGGAAGGGAGACCAGAGAAATCTGCAGGGAGGGCGGCTTTGAGTTCTGAGGGCATGATCGGCGAGGATGATTGAGACCAGTTGATTGGGCTAGGGGTTCGGGGTGGGGGTGGGCTTGGTTGACGAGGGGGTGGACTAGGCTGATGAGGGGGTGGGCTTGGTTGATGAGGGGGTGGGCTGGGCTGACAAGGGGATTGACTGGGTTGAGCTGGTGGTGGACACAGGGGAGTTCTTCCTGAGAGGCATGGGTCTAGTAGTGGTGTTCTGCTAGAGCCAGTAACTTGTCATGAAGAGAGTTGATACTGGGTGAGATCAGGAAGATCAGAGTCCAATTCTTCTGGGGGTTGGTAAAACGTGGTGAAGGGTGATGGGTCCAACACCTAGACAGGTGGGACCAAGGAGATACTCGATCTTTTGTTATGCGAAGCATATCAAAGGAGGTCTCTAGAGAGGCTACTCTTATTGAGGCAATACTCACAAAGAGACTGACTTCTCAATAAAAATACTAAGGGTGAAAGAGACTAAGTTGAGAGACTAGGAGCAATGGACTTAGGACTAGGGAGGTGATGCCAGGTATACACTTGTATTGCGCAGATTGAGTATGAGTTACAAAGATAAGAACTACTAGGCTTTATATGGACTGGACCAATGCACAGACCATGAGAGAGAAGAAGGATGACAAAGCAGTATAGAAACTAATGGAAAGTTAGAGAACACTAGCTGATATAAGAGAATCAGTGAGGAGATGTTAGTCTGACAAGACAGTCATAAGATAGCCATGATTGGCTACAGGGAGGTGAGAGATAGCGATAGCAGAAGAACTAACTATGATGAGATATGCATTAGAAAGATATCTAGAAGGTTGACGTCTCCAGTTAGTCCAAGGGGAAAAGGAGACTACAAGAAGAAGACAATGATAAAGGAGAAAAATGGTAACAGGTGGTGCTCTGGTACAACCAACTGATGATGACCATGTGGTTCTCGACACCATAGGGAGCCATGCAGAATAAAGAATTTGGTGGCAGAGTTGACGAACATCTGGAAGTCTGCATCAGAAAGGTCAGCAGGGCATTCACAGGTCTCGAGGAATTCACAAATCAACCAAATGTGTGATTCTCTAGCAATGGCCTTTGAGGACCAGGGAATGATAGGAGCATCTGAAGTAGAGTCTGGCTGTGAAATGGAGGAAGAGAAAGCAGATATGTAGGCAGAAGGAAATGGCAGTGCCAGAGGCACTGGTGAAATAATATAGTCCAAAGAGGGTAAGTGTGAATGGGCACAGTACAGTGTCCACAGAGCGGTGCATGCGAAGACAGGAGCAGTGGCAAAGGGGAAAGTCTGATTGTTCAGTAAAGTTATGCAAAAAGAATAGAAATCGTCCAACCAACCCTCATCATCGTCATTCTCAGGCAGGTCCTCATTGGAATGAGGGTGCCAGGATAGACCATTGGGACTGGTGTGCTTTTTGGCCAGAATGTGATGCAGTTCAAAATGGAATAAAAAAATCCAGCAATCCACCGGTTAATGGTCACATTTGGCTGAAGGTCTGGGTTGTGTTATGTGTAGCATACATAGGAAGACTTGGGCTTGAGAAGTAACAACTGTCAGGTGATACTCATGAAGAGACCGATGTCTGACAGAGGTTCAAGGGAGTTCTTTGGATTAGTTAGACAGGAGTGGTTCTTAGAGTCGCTAAGAACATCGAGGGGCTTTTGGGACTAAGGAGGGACTCAGGATGTTATGCTAGTATTGCGCAGATCAAGAATGGGGAAATACATGCAACCAATGACAGGTAATTATAGAGAAGAAAAAGAGAGAGACTTCCATGCATTGACCATGACCCAAGCTAAATGAGGAACTGGAAAATGACTAAGTACTAGAGAACTTAGCTAGGAGAGTAGTCCAACAAAGAGGATATCATAGGAAGGTAGTCTAGAAGAGATAAGTGAGGAACATTAGAGAGGATCCACCAACAAAGAGGTAGGTGGTGCTAGCTTGAGGAATATGTCATCCATAGTAAGAGATTATGGACAAAAAGTGTACAATGAGGAGAATACAATGAAATGGAATGAAAAACATAACATTACCCTCTTCATATAATTGAGCCCCAGGCTCGATCAACGTCCTGCCTCTATGAAGAGGGTCCTCCAGTGGGTGAACCCAGTCCAAAATAGTGCCCTGTTGAGAGGGAGATAAGACCTTGAATGGACAGTTACTGATGATGTGCCCAGATTCATGGCAAATTCCACAGTTGCGATGGGGGCAAAAGTATTCTGTGTGACCCCAGTTATTGCAGTAGCCACATTGGAAAAGCACACACTGAACCATAAGATATCCAGGGGTGTAGAGATGGCAGTGACTGCAATGGTGTTGGGGGCAGTCCTGAAGATAGTGACCTCATAGACCACATTGATGACAGACAGTGGAGGGAGTGGCTGGGGGGGGATGAAGGAGGTCAGGCCAAGGGATGACTCAAACTGGGGAGGAGAGAATGGAGTTCCCATTGGGAAGGCATATCTCATGTGGGACCATGCAGACTGGAAACATGGGGGGAATTGGAGGTTTGACTTCAACTTTGACTTTGACCGCAATAGTAACTTCAGTTGTGGAAGATTCCCCTCAGATGGGAATAAGGATGGGAGGGTCTGGGGGAGGGGGAGAAGTGAGTTGTTCCACAAGAGGTCTGGAGTGCGGGGGGGGGTATAGGGAGGGGAAGTGGGCAAGGTTGAGAGAGGAGAAAATTTTCTACCATTTGTACATAAAGGTCACGTGTTGCACGGGGGAGTGTGGAGAGAATTCGATGAACAGTAGGGAAGATTAGGGTGTGAGGGATCTCCTCGGCATAAGTGGAGAAACTGTGGAGAGATAGAGTGGTCAGAGCGTGACAAGAGGCTTCACTCAGTGTGAATTGAAGGGAGGGGTCTGGGGGGTGCAGGGAGTCAGCGAGGCATAGGGCAGATGTGACCATATGGTAAGTGTGGATGAGGGAGTGGGTTACCTCATCTTCAGGGAAGATGGGGTGGGCTTCTATAGTGAGAGTAAGGGCAGGGGTTTCTAGGATCATGGCAAACAAGGAGAGCCTTTCTTGCTCAGGTAGGAACATGGGAAAGGCCCGCTGTGATCGTAAAATTGATCACATGGAGGAGGTGGAGGAGGAGGGAGAGGCACTTGATGAGGAGGGCGAAGACATCATTGATGAAGAACCACTGGCTAGAGGGCATGTATAGTGTCTGCAAGGTGATACTCACAAAGAGACCAACATCTTGTGAATGCTGCTTTTCCTTCTAGAGGGAATGGTGGTCTTTATAAGTGGAGAGAATTTTTGCTGTGTGATGAAGGTTTGATTCAGGTTCCCACATATCTTTCAAGCGTGGGTAGCCCTTCCATGAGGTTAGGAACTGTCACTTAGACTGTGGTCCCTTATGACTGCAGATTGCCTCAACTTCATACTCTTCTTCTCGGTTAATGATGTCCAGCGGTGATGATGGGAATGGAGTGCTGTAGGCTAGAGTAGTTTGGTAAGGGGATAGAAGGGCAGCATGGAAGACATCGTGGATGCACCATGTGGGGGGTAGTCAGAGTTTGTAAGACACCAGGGATAGGACGTGGGTGATTTCAAATGGGCTGTAACGTTTTGGGGCTAGTTTCCTAGATGGGAGTTGAAGGCAGAGATTAGTGGCTTCCAGCCAGACTTGGTCTCTGACTTTCCATGGGGAGAAGCTGTGGAATGATCAGGAGGATATTAGCTTTTGTGTGGATTCATGGGCGGCAAGGGCTTCTTTTCAGTTCTCGTCAAGGGTTGCTAAGGCTCTGAATGGAATAAAGTCCCAGATTGCAGTCCACTTATGTATTCCTGTTTGGTCTGCAGGCACCAGGTTCAGCTTGGGCATGCTGATGAATCGGAGGTCAAATATGAGTACAAGGAATGTAGGTCAAATGTAAGTACACTACTGTGTTCACCATGACCCTGCCTGTGATCTGTCACCAGGTGATCAACAGTATTATAACACTCCTTCAAATACTACTTCTGACACTTGTTGAGATTGTCATTGCCAATGGACAACTGGCTAGATGAGAGCTGATCCCATATCATACCTCTATCCTCTCTGGCCACCAATGGGTGCTCAAACTTATCACAGGCCATCCTGATCGTATCCGATCTGAACTCAGTGTCCGAAAGGAGGTTTTTTTGCAGCTGATCCTGGAACTATGTCAAGCAGGACATAGTGACTCAAGGAGTGTCACATTGGAAGAACAAGTAGCTATCTTTCTGTACATGTGTGTAACAGGTCTTACTGTGTGT
>JBBPLO010000121.1:5246-32525 GCA_038089835.1 Retiboletus flavoniger
TGGAGTTGGCGTCGTTTGAGTCATCCGGTGGGGAGGCCATGTCGGTGTGAAAGGCGAGTTTGAAGGTATGCGAGTAGAACAGGAAAATGAATGGAGAACGAAACGTGGACCAGCCCATGAAGAAATTGATGGTGATTCTACACACATAGATAATATGACCTCTCCACATAGAAACTTCAGGGACCTGCGCGGTGGCAGACACGTATCCGATGTGACGGGAACGCAGGAGATGCCCCGAGTGATGTGGGAAGTAATGATGGGCGCCGACTGATAACGCAGTGACGGGATTGCTGCGTGATACACGTCTACGCCACTGAGGGTACACTGTGATCGGTATACCCGTGCCGGGGGATGAGTGTGGACCAATTATCGGCGTCCAAGGTACCGCCAGTACAGGGGGTTCGGAGGCTGATGCGTGATGGAGAAGAAGAGTGAGTTGCCAAGTAATCCAAGTAGCACGGGACATACCGAAGTGGCCGGCGTGGAGTAATCTACGGATCAGATTGAACTTATCAACAAAAGTTGCATGAATGGGCAGGAGGGACATACGGGCTAGAATGCACTCCCAGACATCTACACCCCGCCCTTTGGGGTCCCAAGTGCCACATTGAGAAGAAAGGGGCCAGTTTACATTGACGTCCCAAATCGTAGTTGCGTTTTTAATGACTGCGGCAGGCATTGTTGTCGTATGCATGAGAGGCCGATAGAAAGAATATACGGGTTGGGGAGGAAGAGAAGATGGATGAACGGAGGTAAAATAAGGGGGAGGGGAGGAGAGAATAAACTGAATTTATACGGGATCATGGCTAGTGATGCCGAATTAGAGAAGAAAGGGAGCCATGGCAGTGACATCAGCTTGGATCACAAACTCGCGCATTACATAATACTCAGCCCCTGAAGCACTAATTTGGTCACACAAGTGAAGCCACGCTCTAAATTTACGGTGGAACTGGTCCCGACCTCCCATTTTACGGCATTTCGAAGCAAAACATTTATCGATCCGATCCACCTTTTTCCGTCGAAAAAGATGCGGCGGCACCCCGCACGCCACAGAAGAGAATGAAAATGCGCGAGGATGAACAGGAAAGAGCACTACGCCCAGCATTGTACCGCGCTAGTAGCGGCGCTACACGGACGGTTGGCACCTCCCGCGGGCGACGAGGTGCCATGCTGACGGAAACGAGCTGAAACCGGTCCTGTCATTTTTGGGACGAACAGCGCACAAAATAATCGGCACGTTCGACCCGCTCGACTGGTTACCAAAGAAACGACGTCACCCCGTTCGAGACCAGCTCGTCTTTACCATGAGAACGAGCTTGATCTAACCTTGATCCTGGCCCTCACACTTGCAAACCGTCCTTTGTATATATGACATACGTTCACATCGATTCGGCTCCAAAGGCGCCTAGTGACTGATCACGCCACGTCCAAAGAACCGCTGACATAACCCAAGGGCCCAGACCCTATTGCCCGACTAGCTGGGAACGCTAAATCATTCAACTTACATGCCCGAGGGTACTCGGCTGGCGTGGTCGTCCAGCTGCTCCCTCGGCCCGGCTACCCTTGCCCACACCATGTCTCCAAACTCGTCGTAGCGTAACGAGTGCCCCAATCCACAATATCCATATCGGGTCCACGCTCAAGGTTCACTTTCATCTGGCCTGTCTGCGGACGTAAACAGGTAAATGAAATTCAGCTTTTCCACCAGCGATGCTGTAGGATGTTGTGTGTCGCGTGTGCGCGCCATGAGCGCCTTCAGCGGATTTACCTGGCCCATGAGAACGCGCGTCGCGAACTTCGCGTGTCATCCTCAAAGGGAGATACTCCATCGAATGGACCGGCACCGTGACCAGCCACATTGAGATTCCTTCGGCGAACGTTATCTGTCAGTGAGAAACGTGACGAGAGGTAGTAAGCTGTTTGGCGGGTCAGTCACCTGGCGGTGGCCATGGTACCCTGTTGCCGGACAGGCTCGTTGGTAGGTCACGGTCGCTGAGGATTGGGGGTCTGTGTCAGGCTTCCTGCAGCGACGTAGTACATGTCAAGTACGCTGGCTCCCCATTCATACCGAGCAAAGTGTTCGCCTGGAAGGGCGGCAAGTCGTGGTAGCCGATGGAGTGCCGGCAGACCACGAGTGTAGGTCCCAATACTAAGTCGACAAGTCGTGAAAGAACCCTCAATTTATCGAGTGACCTGGCATTGTTCCTCGCAATCAAAGCACTTCCGCACACCCAATACATTGTCAGGGTAACACTCCTTTGCGCGCAAAGGGTCCAGATGAGGTGTTAATGTGTCAAAGAGACTATCACAAGCAGGTTTGGTTGGTTTGGTTCGCTTGCATGGCCGCTGGAAACCAGTTCCTGTCTCAGTGAGAATGCGCTGCATCTGCCGGTTTCACGCAAACCATAACCGATTTGAAAAGCGGGGGGGGGGTTCAGAAGCAACAAATCATGCAATGAACCGGTTGGAACCTAACCTGAATTGCCGGATGTCAACACAATATGTAGAGTCGGCGAAGCCAATTCATAAAAGCCGGTCTTTTCGAAGCACACATAGGCGACCAAGAAGGTACCCCAGTTCCTGAGCAGCGCATTGACAAACATGGTGCAGTGGGAGTTGAAAGTTTGAAATTTCCAGTTTCCTCGGAACAGGCTTATGTGACCCATCAAACCCATGAGTAATGGCGCCAAGATAACCACACACACCGGGGATTCTGATTGCAGGCCTATTTACCCCGCATGTAAAGCTCTGCCCACCGAGGGAACGTTCCCGGGAAGAATTTCATCCTGTGTGGCTGATACAGCTTGGTTTTGATTAACAAGAGAGCCAGAGTATGGGATGATGGTATCAATAGGTTGCATTCGTGGCGCAGCTTGGTTCATGGTGAACCGAGTATGTTTGAAATGAACCGCCAACAACGTGCATGGAAATGTTGCCTTGTTGCTCACGTAGTATTCATGGGCATGGGTAGCGATCCGAACACGGGTACAGATAGTCCATTGGTTTTTGTAGACGAACCGATCAAAAGTGCGATATGCCCATTTTGTAGGTCAACATGTGGATTTTGCAATTACTCACTTCAAGCTGGGGTCAACCAGTAGGAACACGATGCGCCGCCGCATGTATGAGCCCTTCGTCGAGGGGTGGGGAGGCATTTAGTCAGGTCACCACACACGAACGCATATTCAAATATCAAACTTAACTTTTTTCGCATCAGCCCGGTCATGGGAATCTCGGGTGTCAGCAAACGATGCGTCGCGCGAGAACGATAATAAAACTGTATGTGATTTCATGAGTATGCCACAAACTGGCTTGACATGTGCTTGCTTCCGCAGTTTATGCCAAGGAATATTAGGTTCTGTTAGACAGCGGCAAGCCGGTGCACACCCACGCCAGGGTGACCCGTAGGATGGTCAGCACTGTTAAATTGATTAAACATTTCGTTGAGTGTGACCCCAGGCGTCAACTGTTCAGCAAAATAAAGCATCACGCAAAAAACGGAAATAGATAAAGCGTTACCTACAGGCGGGCGTATGCACACACCCTTGTAACAATCGAGACAGTCACCGTGAGAACGAACCCTAATAACTTGGTAGTATTTACTAGGAAAAACTTCATCTACCTGCATTCAAATTATTGCCGTACAAGTTTCATCCGCCCTTTTCTGCGTGCAATACGCGACGTGAAGTTCACAGCTCCAGCTTTTCTTTTTTTTGGGGGTGCGCAGCCAGTCGCCATTATCTGTAATATCTGTCATTGGGCGCTGTCCAGGTTGTTACTCGTGTTGCGCCCGAAATAACCAACGCGTCGGGAAAATCACCAAGCTCAAGGCAGCGACCAACAAGAGGAGAGGATGTATCAACAAGTGGTTCGTGTCCATGCCTTCAGGCCGTCCGAAGCTGAGCTTTTTGATCTTGTCGGACTGAAGTTTGTTTTTGAAAGTTTGTTCGTATAGGTGGTTTGGTCCTCGCCGGCGGCGCGAGCTTTCTGTATGTCAAGAAGGTGTTGACCGATCGGCGGAGACAGCGGCACGAGGAAGAGGACCGGCTACAGGAACAGCATAACAGAGGTCAGTACGGTTTGTGCTTGGATGCCCGTCCGGTACTCGCATTCTGACTCGCCTTTTCCCCTCTGCGTTCCCTCCGGTCCAGCATCCCCACAAGAGCAGAGGGATCGACCACGCCCATGAACCAAGGTTCGACCTTTCCGTCATCGTGCTATGTGTGTCAGTGTCTACAATCCATTCAATTACCTCAGATCTTTATGTCTGGAATCGCCCATGTAAACAGCATTCTGCAATGGATTCCGACATGGGTGGGTCCTCGTGACATGTGGGCTGGCACCTCTCATACGTTCCTGCACCTCCACTCGCCGACAGATTTTCATCGATCGTCAACGCGTTTGTGTTTCCCTATTTCAATCCAAGTCAACGCCAGTAATCAGCCCCACATCACTTCGCATCGCCGTCACCGCCAACAGAAGTATTGCTGCTCGACTTTTTCGTTGCGAGAGCAATGGGCCAACAGGTTGATTGTGCTTGTCGGGACGTGTGGATTCGTGTGATTCCACGTCACATCACATCCGCGGCACATATCCCTCGTCGTCGCAGACTGCGTTTGCTGTGTCCCAAGGCAAAGCATCGAGTACCGCCATCCGATCCAAGTATCCATGGTGCACGGTCCAATCGCCGTTTATCGCCCATACTGTCCTTTCCGATCACATTTGCTCATTCCTCACCACTTCTGAGCCCGCGGCGTTCCTTTCCCCCGCTCTTGAGATCAACTCTCACGTTTCGAGGATGCTGACACGGGTATTACAAGGCACGAGGCCCCTTTCTGCCGATCGTCAAAAGAAACCGACTGAGGTTTGTGATCGGAGTCACTGTGCCTGATTGTGATGGTGATGGATGACGCTGTTACCCTTTTCCTTTGTGCGGTCGTCAACGAAGGGGCGCCGACATCTCCACTCGGGGAGGTGGCACGTGGTACGCGTATCATCGGACGTTGGGTGCCACTCTGTGGTACATACTTCCGTATGGATGTGGTGCGGGCCAAGTTCCGAAGAGCAAACGGCTCGAATGTGCATTAAGGCGCAATTGATGCTCGACCATGAACGGCGGAGAGCGAGGTGTTCCCCATTTTACTCGTCGTGAAGCTGTCACTACACAAAGACCTTTGATGGAATCGGCTCCGACTGACTCTGTCTGGGGTGCTTTCCACAACTGCCATGACGTGAATGTGGAGGTCCAAGCCTGTCCCGACTATCCTCTAAGGTGGAAGATAATCGTTCCCTTAGTGTTATAGCCGCACAACAAAGGAATTGGTGCTACATCCTCGTTCTTTCCGCACAAAGGCAGGCGGAACGCAAAGACAAAGGGAAGCATGCTGTTCACTGCATTGGGTAATGGCCCGCATCGCATCGCGTGTCCACCGTACTCGGAGTGCCACTCCGGGATGTGATGGTATAAAAAGTTGGGCCATCGTGCTTGGACGCTGTTGGTCGCAACTTGATGCTGCCGACCTGTATCTGCGTATTCTTGCAAAGCATCTTTGCAACCTCTCTTCGTCACGCTTACGCTACTGTTCATGATCGAGCGAGCACGCTATTCTTTAACACCCTTCACGTATCCATCCCACTTATCTACATCAGGCTCAGGTAACGATTTCACCATGCAATCGTCTATCGCAACCACTTTCGCCACTCACCGCCGACGTACCCACGCGCTTGGCCACAACCGTAACCGCCCTCACGGATCCGCCCCCACTCGCGTCAGAGTGCCTCCCAACGTCTTCCAACTCCTAGACGAACCAGGCCAGGTACGTCGTCTTTCCTATCCGACCTCGCCCACAAGCTAACGATTCATCCTGTTTTCTTCTCAGCCCGCGTTGAGCAAGGATTTCCACCTTGACACGTTCTTCAACCCTGTGTGGATGTCTGGTCCACACGTGTTCTCACTAGCCAAGGACGGCACGGTCGTGCATCCAGAGACGTACCACGCGGAGCCCTACCCTGGGTATCAGTCAAGTGCTGTGTCGTCCTCGGGGCGCAGTGTCTACGGCGCTGCATTACCCTCTTCCTTGCGACGTTTCCTCGCACACCCGCTCCCAAGGTCTCGTGGAGAATGGACAAGCTATGGAAGAGCGTCGCAATCACAGAACAGGACGACGTGGAATTTGCAGCGATGGAGGCCAAGACGGAGATGTTGGCGCAGGCAGAGGCCAAGGGCAAGCTGATAGGGTTCGTAGATACGTGGTCATCCAAGCCCCGGCCTGTGGCACGTACAGCATGTACAGTGTTAGCGGAGCCTCGACGGATGGCGTGGCCCAGCGTTGGCACAGGCACAGGCATGACCACAACAGAGAGTGCGGTACCGGCGTTGTCGTGCGGGAGCTCGGGGGAGTCTGAACCCGAGTCGGAGGTGTTCCGAGTGGTGCCAGGAAGGAGGCATGTAGTGCGTCGGAAGGAGGTCGCTTTGGAGAAGAGTGTTGGGTTTGGGAGGTTGCGGCGGAAGCTGCCCCCTCCGCTCTTGCTTACGGGGATGAAGGAAGGTAAGAGCGAGAGTGCATGGACACCCTGTGGTGGGGCACCGGGAAGGACGGTGGCCGTGGGGTAAGTGGCCTTTCTTGTTGGATGTTGACATCGGTCATGCTCAACTGTTTATCTTGCTGATAGTTGTTGAGTCAATGGACGACCGGGCCGTGGGTCGAGGACCAACTCACGGTCAGTCTACAGGCAGTGCTGAGACTGTCTGAGGTTTAGGGGAATGATGGGAATATATGGACTGAATTAGGACAATTAAAAGTCTTGTGTTATATTTGCTCTTCACAAAGCAATTTGTAGCCTTAGGTATGTATGTGTTGTTGATCATTTGCTAGTGCTACGGTTATCGCGGTTCAGTGTACTAGTCAATTCATGTGTCCACGATTCAGTATTCAGTCACACCACATGGATCTGGTTGGTTATGTGTGTAATACGACGTTATCAGGTGTGGACAAGTTACTCGTTCGGGCGATCTAGATATCAAGATGCATCCGATTCCGAGAGGAGATGTTCCTAAATGGTAATGTTCGCTGACATAAGACCAGAAGGATACCCAAGTGGCTGTGCTCATCTTTGCAGGCTATGAAGGCCAACTATCAGGTATTCAGTGTCGATCAGCACAGGGTGGACCTCTCTTTCTAATGTCCTCCGCCAGTTTTCAAACATATGTGGTACGGTATACAGACAAGGAAATGTCCTCTTCACTCCAGATGGCAACAGCTTGTTGAGTCCCGTAGGGAACCGTATGGCCGTCTTTGACCTCGTCAAGTTCGTTGGCGCTGTTCTTTTTCTTCTTTTTCGTGACATTTTAACTTGAATATTCATAGCAACAAGTCCAAAACGCTCCCGTTTGAGAATAGGAAGAACATTGCGGTCACTGCGCTCTCCCCCGATGCACGTCTGCTGCTGTCCGTCGACGACGACGGGCGTGCAGTGCTCGTCCACTTTCGACGTGGTGTCGTGCTTCATCATATTCACTTCAAAAAATCGGTCAAAGATGCACAGTTCTCCCCGGACGGAAAGTCAGTGGTGTTTCTTCATGTTCTGATGTCATCCCTGCTGACGTCCTCATCCACAACGTTCAATCCCGTGCTAATAGATACATTGCTGTGACACATGACGCGCACGTACAGGTTTGGCGTACCCCCAATCACCTCGTGCGCGAGTTTGCACCATTCGTGTTGCATCGAATGTATACGGGGCATCACGACGAGGTCTTGAACATTCGTTGGTCCCCGGATTCGACGTGCGTGTAACTTTTTCTTCCGACTCCTGTTAGCGGACTCACAGTGCATTCAAAGGTGTTTCATCACAACGTCCCGGGATATGACAGCGAGGCTATTCACTGTCAACCCAGTGGAGGGTTTCCGTCCAAAAACGTTTGCAGGTCACCGCGATGCGGTCATTGGAGCTTATTTTTCTTCCAAATCAAAAGCCGTAAGTGGTTAATCCTTTTGTGTAGTTCAAATCTTCATGTCTCTGAAGATATACACCGTGAGCCGTGACGGTGCGGTGTTCACTTGGAAGGGCAAGACGGATCAAGACATAGAGACAGACGACGACGACGACCCTACACCATTGGCACCAACCCCATCTAGTGCCTCGGATACCATTGCCATGACTCGATGGGGCGTTCACGAGCGACACTACTTCAACCTCCCAAACACCAAGGTCGTCTGCACGACGTTCCACCCACCTTCCAATCTCCTCGTCGTTGGCTTCTCCACTGGCGTCTTTGGGCTCTGGGAAATGCCACAGTTTACGAATATACATACGCTCAGTATTTCACAGGAAAAAATCTCTTCGGTGGCGATCTCATCGTCTGGAGAATGGCTCGCATTCGGGGCCCGCAAGCTCGGGCAGCTCCTAGTCTGGGAATGGCAATCAGAATCATATGTTCTCAAACAACAGGGGCACTATTTTGACATGAACACGCTGGGCTATGCGCCCGACGGTCAAACGATCGCTACCGGGGGTGATGATGGCAAACTCAAAGTGTGGTCGGTTCACTCTGGCTTCTGTTTCGTGACCTTTTCGGAACATACCGCCCCTGTGATGGACGTGACGTTTGCCAAACAAGGATCGGTGCTCTTTTCAGCTTCGCTGGATGGTACCGTGCGGGCCTACGACCTCGTTCGATACCGCAACTTTCGCACCTTTACGTCCCCCACGCCTGTCCAGTTCTCTGCCCTCGCGGTCGATCCCTCTGGAGAAGTCGTCGCGGCGGGTTCGACGGATTCGTTTGAGATATTTATGTGGTCTGTGCAGACGGGGAAGCTTTTGGACGTGCTCTCGGGTCACGAAGCACCGATATCGTCGCTCTCCTTTTGCCCATCGGGTGCAAATCAGCTCGCAAGTGGCTCATGGGATAAAACTGTGCGGATATGGAGCGTGTTCGGTCGGTCTCGGGCTGTTGAGAGCCTCACGCTATCCTCGGACGTCTTGTCCTTGGCATTCCGCCCAGACGGCACCGAGATCGCCGCATCGACGCTCGATGGCCAAATTACATTCTTTGACGTACGTTCGAGCAAACAAACCAATCTTATCGACGGGCGCAAGGACATCTCTGGTGGACGGAAAGCCGACGACAGAGTCTCCGCTGCGAACAGCGCCTCCACGAAAGCATTCACGAGTATGGCGTACACCGCCGACGGCGCGTGCATTCTCACAGGTGGAAACAGCAAGTACGTCGTGCTCTACGATGTCCGCGAAGCCGTCCTCGTGAAAAAGTTTCAAATCTCGGAGAACCTTTCGTTGGATGGGACGGAAGAGTTTTTGGACACTCGTAAGGTGAACAGTGCAGGGATCAATACGGATTTGATTGACGATCGTGGGGAGGCGAGCGATTTGGAGGGTCGAATGGATACGACATTACCTGGAGCCACGCGAGGAGCGGGGGATATGTCGGTCCGCAAGTATCGACAGGAGGCACGGACAAAGTGTGTTCGGTTCTCACCGACGGGAAGGGCGTGGGCTGCAGCGAGCACGGAGGGGCTGCTCATTTACGCGCTGGACGAGAGTCTTGCATTCGATCCGTTTGATCTCACGATCGACCTTACTCCGCAGAGCGTCCTCGAGGTGTTATCTGAGCGCGCATACCTCAAGGCGCTTGTGCTGGCGTTCAGGTTGAACGAGAAGCCGATCGTGCAGCGCGTGTATGAGAACGTGCCGCGGAGCGATGTGCGGTTGGTGGCACGCCAGATGCCGGTGGTGTACATCCCGGCGTTGTTACAGTTCATCGCGGAGCATCTCGAGCGGGGACCGCATGTCGAGTTTGATTTGGTGTGGATCCAGGCGGTGTTGACGGCACATGGACGGTATTTGCGCGATAGGAACGTGGAGATGGCACCGGTGCTGAGGGCGGCGCAGAAGGCGTTGGGGGATGTGCAGGGAACAATATCGAACTTGTGAGTGTTACCTGGTTGGCACGAGTCCTGTACGCTCATGGACCGGGAACAGGTGCGACGAGAATACATCGACGCTCAGGTATTTGATCGATCAGTCCAAGGGGAGGCATGTCCAGATCCAAGGGACACTGAGTGCATAGCTGCCTCGAGGCGAGTTAATTCGGTCAAAGGATGTGGAGCGTTTATAATGCTACATGTCTCCAAAAAGTTGAATCGTTGTTATACAGACGGAGGAAAAACAAAAGTATCGAATACACCGACATAATTTTCGCCATTTTATACGTCCATTTTACCTGCGCCGATCGAAATCGTCTCCGTGTCCTCTCCCGAAAGATAGCAGTGGTAGCCTCCAGCAAAAGATCATGTTCTCAACGCCGTTTTTCTCCTGCATTCATGCTGGCAGCTGCCCCTGAACATCGTCGCATTCAGTACGTTTTCCATGAGGCGATACCAATTCACCCGATACGTAGGGGAAAAGGTCGTGACTCACGTTCACGTTCGGGGCTGTGTCTCTTGTCTACATCCTGATATCCCCAATAATAAGCGAGCGTCGTGGCAGCAATAAGTGCCGTAGTCGCTATGATCTGTTGCAGAAGGCCATCGTACGCATGTGTTCCGAAAACAAAAGCTCAAACCAAGAAGGCGTGCCTACCACTTTGTTCCTCCCTGGCTGGTTGTGCCAGTATCGGGAGGAGAACGAACCGCCCGGGGGTGACTGGCGCAATATATGAGATGGATGCATCGCTATTATCGTTGCGCGGGCGTAGAGGCAGGTTTGCGGTCTGTTCTTTTGAGGATTGTTGAGGGCAGACGTCGAGCTTTTATAGGGGCCATGTGCTGGGCATGACGTCACTCAGTGGCTACTTGGCTACTGGAAATTACGGTACAACACAAAGGTGGCCTGCAATGCTACGCTGGATGCTCACGGTATACACTTCAACCACTCTTGGGCGTGTGCTCGTCGTAGTCGTCTACGTATCGCGGGGCTTTGGTGTACACCCGTCGTTTCCCGTACGCTGTGGGGTTGGCTCGGGTCCTGGTCTAGGACCTGCGCTCGGATCCGATGATTTGGTCTGGGGAGCTTTCGGGGCTGCTCTATTCGCGTGGGATTGCAACGATCCAGGGCCCACGTCGGATTCGGACTGAGGGCGCGTTGTAAGCGTACCAGGCGCTGGTCGATTTTGGGGAGAAGCAGTCGTGTCGTGACGCTCCTGCGACGTGGTAGGTCTATCTGGGTTTCCTGCGGCTGCCTGTGCTTGCAGGATGCGATATTCCCCTAAAGAAGTCGATGAACGTTCAGAGGCACGAGTCAAAGTCACACTTGCTCCGAGGTGAAGAGCAAAGGATACGTGATACGAACAGGTCGCGTAGCCGCCGCGCTCGTCTCTTCGGGCCTGATGGCGCAGCAACCCGTACCACCAACAGGCGAACCCTCCAGCGACGACAGCCACACCGCCAAAAAGCGTCTTTCGATGAACGGGGTGACTTGAAGCGTTAGTCCTCCGAGAAGATCAAGTGGTATGTGCAAGCTTACCGCTATGTGTGATCTTGGTACTGGAGGGGGTGTCTTGTTATTCATGATGCTGCGCGCGATGAACGATGATGAGGAGACCGGGAGGTGGACGATATTTATTGCAAAAACTACGGTGTTGGACTTCAGGTTGGTCAAAAATTGGTCCAGTCTCGTATGACGTCACCATTATGGGAACAAAGTGGCTGATTGAAACACAAAGCTAAGTTTTCGTAATCGAAGAATTTACATGTCATTATTTAGTGTGAGAGTAGGTGTGCAGTAAAGCGACGGGCATCCCAGCAGCAATGTGAGTTAATGGAGCGCCGAAGGCGCGACCACTAAGGTGAGTTAGCGTGCGAGGGAGGGTAACCTGGGCTGTCGATCCCATTTGCTGCATCCATCAGTCACCCCTCTCCGAGGATTAGGGCCGTGTACAGTATGCGCAAGGATGGGTAGCGGGACGGGATAGGTGCGGTTTCGAGCCCGCGAAAGCCTTCATTAGGGGGCTCAGCTACCCCGACCGGCGCCCTTTCAGGGCCGTTCAGGTGAACTACCATTCACTTACCAGACAGAGGGAGTTTCCAAAGGCAGTGACTACATCGGGTATGCGTGCACGACCCTGGTCGTCGAAGTGTGGGTGAAGGAGAGTGGGGGGTAAGGAGGCTTCTTATCAGCGATAACCATCAGTGACCATTATGTAAGGTATGATCCCACGATCCAACCGAGCTACCAAGGCCCTTTCGGGTACCCAGCATTTTCTCGTTCCCGTGCGGTGATCGTGCAGGTACTAGCCTGCACGACGCCCTCCCTTGCTAGCATCCAGGTGGATTCGCACGAAGCGATACTAATGTCAGGCAGCGTACCTCATGCGCGAAAAGCCCCCATTTACGTTCTGCCGCTGTACTACGGCAACTTTGTCGCTATGACTCGGACGAGACCGCGTACTCGTTGAAGCTCCAGGATCACTTTATACATGACTGTCTTTGAACCGGCGTTTCAAATCACCTTTTCTCTCGCCGAGTCCGGGCGCGTCTTGTAGCATCGACACTGGAAATATGCGCAGAGAGGGCATCATCGTGACCGAGGGAACAGCGAATGTCCCAATTCAGTACTCAGTCTTCACAGATCTCTTACTATTCTTCACCAGGCAATTCACGCTTTGCCTCCCTTTTGGGTTGTTTGCGTCAAGGGTGTCTACATTTCGCGTTTCACGCCAACTGAGTCTGATAGGCAGACTCTACAATTTTGTGTCCCCGTTCCCCACCAATCTGGTGACTGAAGTACCCTTTTCTCGATCCGTGATTCACCGAGTCACGGATGTAGTAGAGACCACTGTTAAGGATTTCAGGGGAAATACTTAGTGCCACATTAAGTGCAAATTTGCGAAATTCAGCGGGCACATTCGTGGACCCAAACAGTGGGCCCACAATGAATACTGTATCAAGATGTCAAGTCACGCTTTGGCCAAGTCTCCTGGACGGTCGGCCGGTGTCTTTTAAACCACAAGAGTTAGTGAAACGCGATGGATTCCGATGAAGAACCCTTTATCTCTATCCGGTATGAGCTTCCATATAGTAAGTGGTTCATCACTCATTCGGTTCTGAAGCTTGAGGTCAGTATAAAAGCAGTCCTTGCATCTCCAACCACGGACCGCACTCACTTCGTTCAACAATGTCCATACCAGCCCCAGGAGACTACCTCATCATCAATAGGGTCACCTCCCACTCTGGGAATTCCCTCGCTCTTAATTATGACGGCAACAGCAGTGTGGTGAATGTCGTCGACCTCCAAATGTTACCCACTCAAGTGGTTTGTCATCACTTCGAAATCTATGATTGAGATTCTGATCACCGTATGCAGTGGACTATCTCTAACTATAACCTCAACTCCGAGACTATGCAATGTATCTCTCCTGTGATCTCCTCTGAGCTCCAGATCGGGATGGGGCAAGGCGTCCTCGAGGTCCTCTCTGCCGGTAACTATACATGGTACGTCGTGGGGGTCGAGGACGTATACGTGTTCGTATTTTTATTTTTCTGCTATTTCAATTTCGTCCATTGAAGGCCTCTATTGGTTTTCAGCATGCAAGATGGCGCTCATTCGTATTTTTGGGGCCTCGAGGATGCAGCTGAAGGAACGCCTGTCTCTTTCGGCATCGGGACTGGTGATGAAAAACAGAACTGGCAGTTGATCCCTGTCTCAGGCTGAGCCACACAAAGTAAGCTCCTATGGTTTCATACCGAGTCACGAACTTGCTTACGTTACCGAAGAGTCTAATAATACAATAATGTTTGTTGAGTTTGAATGCAGGGAGATGGTGTTCTAGCCTCCGAGTCTCAAGTTGTCTCCTAGTTTGTTAGAAGTTCAAACATAAAAATTTGTATGACATTCTGACGGTACTTGGGGATGCAACTGCTCTGAAAATCAATGTAGTCACTTAAAGCAGGGGAGTTTGGATGCAACATGGTTGGATTGACAACTTTTTCTCTTCCAAGATGGAGTTTGTTTATGGCTATGTGTAGACTAAGTTGTCAATACTTATCTGACCATACCCGAGGTGTCAGAATGAGGACTTGATTGTTGGTGGAAATAAATCCCCTGAAGTCACTGACCCTAGTCATATACAACTCTGCCTTTCAGTAGCTTATGACTAGGGTAGCCAACTTGGCAGGAGAAACTCCTTGCCCACCATTATGGAAGTTACTGTATGTAGTCGAAAATGGACCTACTCATCAAGATGTCGATGCTCCATAAGCCAACTGAAAGTGGGGTGGACTGAGATTTTGGCAATGAAATATAATCCTGTTACTGTGCATTGAATACAGTGCAAACAATTATAGTGTATGAGTAACCAGCAAGTTGAAAGCAAATCCAGAGCAAAATGGAAAAGAGCATGAACATATGCACAACAAATGAGAAAAGGAACTGAAATCACGGAATGTACAACGAAACCCTGTGATGCCACCAGAAACAAATGAATAGGCAAAAATATATGTTGAGTTTTGATAGCATCGATGTTTGAAGTATGATCATTATGCCACCCAGCCAGCTTCAACGGCTTCTTGCAGGAGTACCGCATCTTGGGAGAGGTCAGCACCTTCCTTCACGGCATCCTCAAGGAAGGTGTTGCATAGTTTTGTTCCATCCCCAACGACATTCTCTTCGGGGATCCAAGTTGCCTGGGTAATTGGGAATCTGAATCATGGTCAGCTCTGCCAGCACAAGGAAAGACAGGGTCAGTTGCTTACCCCTCCCACTTTGCTAACCACATGTAAACATGGCCCTCGATTTTTTTCCGACCAACAAGCTTTTCTACAAAAAAGAGTTCCGAGTCGCTAGAAAGTTGAGGTTCTGGGCAATCAGGGCGTGCACACGTATCATGATTATTCCGAGGGGTCTGGCGTCTGGCACCTTGGATAGAAATAAGTTCAGCTCGTATACAAAATAAACATGCTTCCTGCAACTGACTTTGAGTGCTAACAGATCAATCGTCTATTCAGCGATTGCACTCGAAAGAATCCATGTAAAGGAACTCACTAGCATGTTGGGCATATGAATAAGGCCGCCGGTTCAAGTCTTGGATCCCCAGACTTGATCGCTACGCACCCGTAGTGGTACCACTTGTCACAGCTGCATTCATCAAACATGGGTCAGTCGCACGATAGCTTCCCACTGGGCACTCACTTGTCACATTGTATAAACTAAAGAACGAAAGAGATTTAGAACCCACTCGAACGAGGAGTCAGGAAAAACGAAAAATACCTGGGTATGCCAATGGTTGAACATGCTCGGGAGCTCTGGCCACGTTGCGCCATCTTGGGATGCCATGTCCCATGTATCCTCTTTCATAGGGGATGACTTAACGGCGCGCGCGCTGCGCGGAGCTGGATGAGGCGGTTTCACACGTGACGACAACAGTGTTTTTATCGCCTCATTATATCGTCCCTTCCTGGGGCGCATTCGCGTAGGCATCCGCGAGTCTTCGCCAGTCTGCTCCTCGTGGATAGAGGGCTGTGATCCGGGTGGTGTCACAAGTGCTTGGTATTGAGGTTTGGGTGTAGGTTCCCGTCTCGATTCTACGCTCACTATCTGACCGTGCCGAAAATGGAATTTTTTGGGTGACTTCGGTTTCGGACTCGCTACCCGTTTGAGTATCTGTTGATGGATACGAGCGTGCTCAGAGGCCATACGTGTTCCATGAGCCTCCTTCCCACCGAGTTCGCTCTGCTTTTTTATTTTTTTGCGAGGCACAGGTAACATGTCTGAGTGCTCGCCTGCACTCTCCACGAGGTCGCTGCTTGTGGAACCTTCCGGTGTACGTCGAGTTGGCATAGTCGGTGCAGATGTCCCCTCGCTGGAACGACGAGGCGGCACGTTTGCCGAGACCTACAAACTGTTGCGTCAGCGCTGGGTCACGTCACAAAGCGCAGGGTTCGGCGCACCTCAGTGGATACCACTTCCCGCCATTCTTGCTGCAGTTCGCCGTCTGCGCCCTCCCACTCTCGCCCCGCCCTCGCCCCCTCGCCATCGACAACATCCCACTTCCTCTTTAAGCTGCGCATCGACTCTGGAATCCTTAGGTGAATCTTGAGCGGTTTCCGCCTTGCGAGCACCGCAAGTTCGTCCAGCGAAGCATCGGGCCCGCCCAGCAGCCGCGACCCAGCGCGCCCACCCACAGTCATCGTTTCCAATGCGGCATGTACAACGAACGGCGCGCTTGGCAGGTCCAGAGCGCGCGAAGGGGGTCGGGCGCGGTATGGTTCAGAACGGCGCCCTCTGTTGCTGCTTCCGCGCGTCCTATTTCTGTCGGCGGGCGCGCTGGCACGTGGCCTCTTGCTGTGTTGTGCTGCGTCAGGGTCGTCTACGTCCGTGTTAGCAAGCGATGTAAGCGGGGACAAAGATCCGTCCGAGCCTTGCGGTGGATTCTGCAATCCAGGTCCATGTGGGAGTGGCAGGGCATCGTGGAGCATCGACGGGTCGACAGCAAGCAACTCAGGCGCTGATGTCGAAGATGCACGGTCGATCCCGGTGTCTTTGACATGCGTCAATGTCGAAGTAGAATTTTGCAGCGTGGTGTGGGGATGAACAGACGAAGCACAAGAGGGTTGGCGTGAGGACATCAAAGGGAGAGATGTCAAGTCTGGTACAGGTGTCGACATGCCAGACGTGCCGAGTATAAGCGCACTCCACACCTCGTCCTCATCCTGTGTGAAACCAGGACCAGAAGAATCCGAGGGTGTTGCATACCGTGAAGGCGTCGCCGAATCCGGGGGTGAAGGACGCCGCAATGGGGATGAAAAACTAAAGGCGTACTCATTCATTGGGGAATATGCTGGGCCAATGCCATTAGCATCAGGATGATGCTCAGGCAACTCGATGTCAGGTTGCCCCACTAATGACCGAAGTGTCATGGGTAGATCGACGTCCCCAGCCGCCCGAGGTACTTGAGACGGATCTCCATTCGACACAGCAATCGACTGTGGCTCATGCGGAGCAGGTCCGACCGAGTACGTCGCAGAAGTCAATTCCTCGACACACGTCCGCTCGGTCTGAGAACTCGACCTTGCGTCGATCATCTGAGCAACCCCAGTGACAGTTGGAACAGGCACTGTCCAGTTCATTGCAAGAGTGTATTCCTCGGCAACCACCTGGTCGGTTTGAGGTCTTGAACTCGCATTGTTCATCAGAGTATCCGCACTAACCCCACCTCCATAAACGACCGTACGCCTCACATTATCCGTGGAATCCGTACGCTCTTCCACGACCTTTTGAGTTCCCACCTGTCTGTTCGGGTCGCTACCACCTTGCTCTGCAAGCAAGTTCCCCACAGTTTGGGACGGAGATAGCAGCGGAGGGGTCAAAAGTGACAGCGGCTCAGAAACCGTCCCGAATGAGCCCTGTCGAGCCGATCCCTGGCCTGGATCTTGATCTCCTACCGACGGTTCCGGTGTCAGACATTGCGGTGTAGGTATAACGGGGAAACTCCGAGCATGGTGGGTACATGAGATCATCCTGGGGTCCGTGGCAGCGCCACGTTCGCGTGTCAAACGGCTGACGATCCGGGATTCGCGGTCATCGACAAACGTCTCCAATGGCGGAGTGGGAAGACCGGA
This sequence comes from Retiboletus flavoniger, assembly GCA_038089835.1. NCBI lineage: Eukaryota > Fungi > Basidiomycota > Agaricomycetes > Boletales > Boletaceae > Retiboletus > Retiboletus flavoniger. The sequence continues at coordinate 22,820 of JBBPLO010000121.1, forward strand.
GGTCAATTCGCCATCGTCGGCCTCGACTGAGGAAGATCGACGACCAGTAGGTATGGGCTTGGAAACCCTACCTGTACCCGAAATCTCGTCGCCATACGTATCGGAGGTTATCTGACCATCCTTTTTATCTAACTCCGCATGGAGTTGCACAGGACAACCTACGCGCTCCTCAGGCCCAGACACCGATATCGGAGGGTCACTGCTCAGAGAGTTCAGCGGCGAAGAGGACACTCGCAAGTCACCAGATGGTCCCATGCCAGGTAATGTCATCGAGGAGTCTGTGCCTTCAGCTGTGTGAGAGGGCATTTGGGGCAGCAAAATTTGGGAGGTGCTTGTTGAAGATGACGAGGTCACCGTCACGGGGGCGGTGCTGCTGGCAGGGGGTACGACTGAAGTGTCTGAAGAAGAGAAAGAGGCAGAAGACGTCGTGCGCGCAGGTAACTGGGTATACGCGGATGTCGAGTTACGAAGCGGGTAATCATTAACACCTAGAGGTGTTTGCATATCCGTTGCAATGTTCGTTGCAGTGAGGAGGTGGGTGTCGCGTGAGAATTGAACCAAATATTCTGCGGTATGTGCAGTCTGTCGTGCTGCATCAGTCGGGTTAGCGATCACTTTGAAACACGTCACAGGTAAAGACCATGCCAAGGAGACCCAAAAGAAATAAGAAAAGTGACAAGTCATACAATGTTGCTTCTCGACCGAGGCAATCAAACGGCAATGTCGCCGTCCCCGGAGGGTAAAAACGTGAATATAACTTCAGAGTAACGGAAAACCTGGAAATCTAGATGACTTCTCCCGCCAGTCACATTCATATATGTACGGATTCTCGACGTAGAATTGATAAGTGGGAAAGGAGAAAACTCACTGTGATTGCCAGGAGATTCCCTAGGCGTTGCTGTAAAAACACGGGCGTGAGTTTATTCAAACCGATGTGAAAAAATAATGACGATGCATCCAAGAGGCGGTCACGTTGGAGTGCCATATGCTTACCTGGATAAACGTTCCAGTAGACAGGCGTAAATCCGGGGACATGTCCGGGAGAATACGAGAGAGGACACGAGAGAGGACAGGCTTGGATCGACGCGTCAGCGTGTTCTGTAGACATTCAGAATAACAATCAGTCAGTCAGGCCATCATGCAAAGATAGAGGGGCGTCGTATTTGAGACGAGAATAGACATGAAGCGGGCATAAAACAAGAGCACATGTATGCGCATACAAGGGAACAGATGTGACGGACGCACCTTTGCCAGCCGCTGCAGGCAATGGTGACGTTTCAAACTCATCTGTAGGAGTCACGACTGGAGAAAAGGGTGATGATATCTCAGATGGCGGAGTGGACAAGGTCGCAGGCGCAGATTGTGATGGCAAAGCCACTGCTGCGAGATAGATCACGGATGGATCGGTGGGATAAACTGAGAGTCAATTCGCATTCGAACACAAGGGGCACTCACGAGACTTGGGTGCGCGACTCTCACGAGTGAGTAGCTCATCGATCGCAGACTGGATCGAAGCCAGGCTCTGGATGAGCGTCATTTCGGGTGCAGTTGGGTCTTCGACTTGGGGTGCGGGCTCTGTTCTCCTGCCTCCACCCTGACCTCGTCTTGCGCGTCCCCTGGACCTTGCGTCCGCTGAGACACCAATCACAGCCTCCAACTCGGCGATAGACTTGTCCGTCTTATTCTGCGCGGTGCGCAGGGCATGGAACTGAACAAGGGCATCCTTGACATCCGACTTGACATTGCCAAGGCCCTCCTGGAATGAGGTAAATTGGGACTGGAGCACGTTCAACGACGCCAAGAGAGGTTCGAGTATGGGGTTGACGGGGGCCGTGACTAACGGAGGATGCGGGCCGGACATGGGGAAGGACAGAGGGGTGGCCTGGAGATGGGAAGCGGACAGCTGTCGGTGCCGAGTTGGGTCGTAGTAGTGCCACAGCCAAGGGTGCGGCTCCGAGTACACGCTTGTTCGAATGTCCGCGGACGTGCCCTGCGACGACGGTGGGGTCGCGTGCCCTGTGCCACCTGCGGGCTGGGATGCCTCGAGGCCAGGGTAAGCGAACACGCCCGTGTGTCTCAAAAAGGAGCCCAGAGCTGGACGCATCGCCGTCTCTGGGTGGGCCATGGCCGATGGCGATCACGAGGTGATGATGAAACGCTGGCGGGGGATCCGAAGTCCGACTAGCGGCCCTGCTGTGAACGTTAGACAGCCATCACCAACACCGACAACGACGGCACATGGCCACTGACCACCGACTCGAAAACTTCACCGTCGATGCCGCGTATCGCGTGCTCGAGGTCATCGGCGAGGGCGCGTATGGCATTGTCTGGTCAGTGCACCCCCCCTTTGCTCGGCTCTTCGGTCTGCATTTCTGACGTCGTCTGCGCTCGTCTAGCTCTGCCATTCACCAGTCATCTCAGAGAAAAGTTGCTATCAAACGCATCACGCCGTTCGACCACTCCATGTTTTGCCTACGCACCCTTCGCGAGATCAAGCTTCTCCGGCACTTTCGCCACGAGAACATTATCTCCATTCTCGATATCCTTCAACCTCCCAGCTTCCAGCTGTTTAAAGACGTATATCTCGTCCAGGAGTTGATGGAGACCGACTTGCATCGCGTTATCAGAACCCAGAGATTGAGTGACGATCACTGTCAGTATTTTATCTACCAGGTAATGGTCGCATCTCTAATTGCGACCGAAACGATGCCCTGACAACGTGACAGACCCTCCGAGCCTTGAAGGCACTTCATTCGGCCGATGTCCTTCACCGTGACCTGAAACCCTCGAACTTGCTGCTCAACGCCAATTGCGATCTTAAAGTAAGTGCACACGTACGATGGGCAGCGTCCTTTTTCATTCCTCCACGCGCCAGCTTTGTGACTTTGGCCTCGCACGATCAGCACGACCACCTCCCAACGTCGCAAATGATAGTAGCACGTTTATGACTGAATATGTCGCAACACGGTGCGCCCGTTCTCATTGTCGCTCAGTCTTATGTCCGACGCCTCATAAAGGTGGTATCGTGCCCCTGAAGTAATGTTGACTTTTAAAGAATATACGCGCGCGATAGACATGTGGAGTGTCGGCTGTGTATTGGCAGAGATGCTCAGTGGGAAACCCATGTTCCCTGGACGTGACTGTGAGTGACATCTATTTCAAATCCATCCCTTCCCGCCACTCTTAGACAAGCTCGGCTATCTTGCCCATGTTTTGGGCTGAGCGATGGCACACGGCAAACCAATTCTATTACCCATACATTTTCAACAAACCACGCGCATATGTGTACTCACCTACCCAATTTTCATACAAAGATCACGACCAGCTCTCCCTCATCCTCGACGTCCTCGGCACCCCTTCCATCGACGACTTTTATGCCATCTCATCCCCCAGATCTCGCGAGTACATCCGCGCCCTACCATTCAGGAAAGGAAAGGATTTCAAGACCATGTTCCTTGGGGCCAACGAACTGGTCAGCCTTCAGATAATACGCTACCCTAGCTAACTGCTAAGCGGCTGCTGCGCGCGTCTTCTATCCAGGCAATCGACTTTTTGGAAAAATGCCTCACATTTAGTCCAAAGAGACGTATAACGGCCGTCGAGGCTCTTCAACACCCATACTTTGAGGTACGTATTCATATCCATTGAAACGCTTCAGCCTCTTACTAGCCCACATTCTGTGACTCTCGTTTGTCGAATTAGCCTTACCATGACGTAGACGACGAGCCTGTCGCGGATCCCATCGATCCCTCGTTTTTCGATTTTGATAACGGAGAGCCATTGTCAAAAGAACAACTGAAAGGTCGGTGCTCACCCTGCTCCATATACGTTCTGTGATTTCCATCTCGATGCCGACTCACCACGATCAACAGAATTGATATACCAAGAAGTCACTTCGCGGCCACCACCAGCAACCTCGTTCTTGACCATGGGAGATGGCAGTCCGTAACAAGAGTATTCCTGTCCTTGATCCTCCCCTCGCTATGCATTTTCAACCCAACTGCACAGACGAACCTTGAAAGGCAAGGAATTACATGTGAGGTTCGCATTCGATGAAACATCTTTTTGACTATTGTATTGCCTATATGTAACCATCGCTGCTATGTCTTTTTTGAGTTCGGACAATCTCGGTTATGGCATTTGCGTTTTCCTTATTAAAACGTATTTCGATACCCTTCGGTTCTCGGTATTTCGTACTAGATTGCATGGGTGTGGTAGCTGTTTGGAAGTATAGGCTGACGTAGCTGGGTGGGGCCCCCTTTCTGGGTAGCATACTAGCACGGGCACTGCGGGGATGCGCAAACGTTTTTGTAGAACGCGAGTGAATATAATGTTGGTATCGCCCAAAAATTCTCGTCGGTTTGATGCATCATTCCTGATCGCGCTGCAGCTCACCGTAAACGAGCAGTATCATGCCGAGGATATAACGGCCAGTCCATAGCAAAGAAGGGTTTTTAAGTAACAGGATGGCGAACACGTTCGTTCCGGCGAACAAAATAGTCCGCGCAACCGCCTGGTGGCGGTAATTTCGTCAAGGTATCCATCAAGGCGTCTGCAGCATTCCTGTGCACGACCTGTACGCGTCGAATGGAAACCATGTCCTTCCTCATCAGTGTACCCACGAAGATCAACACGCCCGGATGAGAATAGGCACCAATATTATATCGTACGGAGGGAACGATCTTGGGTGCTCACAGCTCAATCATAGCAATTACTAGAAGAAAACTTTCACTCAAACGGGAAACAATGAGCGTCGTGGGTAGGATAGAAGAAACTTTGAGGTGGCCGTGTAACTATTGTGTGTTACGGTACGTACGACACGTGTAGACTTTCCACTGGCACTTTGCGATCGCTAGCGTGTTCAAATCAATTAATCCTGGCTCGAGTTCGGGAGGGTTGTCGTTCATTTTAACTGCTTCGCTGACCGAACATCCGAATAGCACGCGAACGACCTCATATTAATCGATCCTGGTGATAGGGTCTGAGTGCCCGTTTCGAAAGAAGGAAAGTTCCGGTCCCATCTCGATAATTGGGTAATCTTTCTGAAGGTGTTCCCGCTTACGATTGATAATCACGTACGCGAATCGGCGCAGCAACTGCGTTCCAGATCGGTGGTTGATGCGAGGAAATTGGAGGTGATTGCACCGATTCGGATAGACTGGAAATATGTAGATACTCTACCCTACTTGGTTGAGGACGCTGGGAGCGGTTCTATAGGCTCGAAGTGGGACAGCTGCGGGGCGTGGGATATCCATATTAGTGTTGCTCCGACCGTACAAACAGAAATCAGTGACCATGACGTGCGCGCCTGACACTCTTCTTACTTCTACTGCTTCCTCGTTGGGTCTGCCAACACGCACTGGATCATCGCGGATTTCGGCGGGTGACAGGATTTAAGAATATACCTGGGGAGGACGCAATCGGATTAAAACACGTTCGATCGAGAAAAAGCGTCAGGGACGGGAAGACGAGATGGCTGCTCCGCCCGTGCCTCCGCTCCCTGCAGGGTATGCGAATGGTTACGTGGTGCAGCCTCATCTAGACCAGCCACCACCTCTCCCTCCTCCGCCCTCCCAGTCGTACATCTCCCCATCTCCACTACCACATTCCACCACTCCCCTCCCTGCTCCTCGCCCCCATCGCCTCGATCCGAACCTGCCTGCCAATGTGCGCCGCGTGCATTGTGTCACCACCTCCATGTGTCGCTGATTACTCTATTTTTTATATTACATGTACAAACAGATGGCAAGGACGCTGGACAACCAAGCGGCTGCTTTTCAGCAACCTCCATACCACGACCCATACCACACCCTCTCTCCTAGACCACCACCCCCTCCACAGCAGTATCCTCACCAGTACAATCAAGGTGGTTTTGTTTCTCAGCCACCTGCTCATCGCGTTTCAGTCCAGCCTCCTCCAAACCAGAACACTTGGGGCCCTTGGAACCAGTCGAATTCGCCTGCTGCAATCCCTCTTCCCGCGTCGCCACGACCCCCACAGCATTCTTATTCACACCAAGCCCCTTGCCAACCGCAGTTCCAGACACCGCCGCTCCATCATAGGGCTTCTGTTCCAACACCGTTGAACTACAGTCACCCTCCCCAACAACCACAGATGCACCCAAGGTCCAGTACCGTTCAACCATCGTATGCCCCTCCACAGGCTGCCTCCCCACCCCGACAAAGTGGGGTACCATCCCTCACTGCCCCTCTACCGACCATCCAATCATTAACGACTGCCTTGCCAACCGTTCAGCAGTCTAACCATGACCCTGCCTTAAAAATTAACTGGGCGCGAGATGTCCTCATGCTTGTCGACCGCGCTCAGCAAGATTCTTCACAAGATACCCCATCTGTCGGACCCGTCACCATACCAGATCCGCAACTGTTGCGTCTCGTGCAAATCGCGGTCTCGTTGGTCCTTCAAATCGCATCTGCGCAACACCCCACACCCATCCCCGTCTTTGCTGCGGAGGCGATCTATCTTCGGGCCACCTTTGCCGCGTCGGGGTCATACCCGGATCATATCCCACGTAACCCCCGTGCCGCCTTTCGCGACTTTGAACAAGCTGCGCGAGCAGGCTACGCGCTGGCTTGGTTCCGGCTTGGCCGTGATTATGAAAATTTCAACGATGCCGCCCATGCCCGCGACTGCTTTGAACGCGGTGTCAAGCTCAACGTCGAGAGTTGTGTTTACGTGAGTGCTTCGCTGCCTCCAATCACGTCGTTGTATGTAACTTTCCCATGCATGTGTAATAGCGGATGGGAATGGCACACTTGATGGGTCAACTCGGTCTCCCTGCTCAGCCAGAGATCGGACTTCCATTGATTCACCGTGCTGCGACGCTTGCCTCTGTACAGGTCCCTCAGCCAGCGTACGTATACGGTTTACTTCTTCTCGGGGAATTCTCCCACGTCACAGTTCCCCCGCACTTCTTTACGCCGCTCATTCCGCCACACTCTTCGGCCCAACAAGAAGCACGGCTTCATTTGGAACGGGCTGCATTCCTGCATTTTGCCCCTGCGCAGTATAAGCTCGGACATGCGTACGAGTTTGCGCTCCCGCCTTTCCCGTTCGATGCCCTCCTTAGCGTCCAATATTACTCTCTCGCAAGTCAAGAAGGTGAGGTGGAGGCAGACATGGCGCTCAGCAAGTGGTTCTTGTGCGGAGCCGAAGGTGCCTTTGACAAGGACGAAAACCTTGCGTTTACGTTCGCGGAGAAAGCCGCTAGGAAAGGTTTACCGAGTGCAGAATTTGCAATGGGTTACTACAAGGAAGTTGGCGTTGGTAGTCCCAAGGACATCGAGGTAGCCCAGAAGTGGTACCAGTTGGTAAGTCGAGCCAGGAGTATGGATTGGGGATGTGCAGACACGGCTGATCCCAACGCTAGGCTTCCGATCATGGTAACACTGATGCTACTGATCGTCTGGCGGTCTTGTCTCAGCCATCTCCACAATCGCTCTCGAGGCAGGAGCACGATAACATCACAGACGTCAAGCTGGTTCGCAAACGCACCCAAGCCAAGCAACGTTCGGAACGTGATGGTGGTGCCCCGAGACCATCGTTGGAGGACAGCCGACAGGTGGTCGAACACATCAGGAAGAACTCGATCGCACGTCCGCATGCACAGGGATCTGGCCCTGCACCCACTGCGCCCCTTCCTCCTCTCGCAGAACAACCCCCTCTACAAGCGATGAGTCCACCACTGCAACAAGGACCCGGCGCTCCTCCTGGCCCTGGATCTCAAGCACCACCTCATCGGCAATTCCCGAACCAGCATCGCTACACGCTGGTCGATCCCGGATCCAACTCCTCCGCGAACTCGTCGCCAAGGACAGAATCACCGAATTACGGACGGCCTGCGGGACGCCCGCCTGCTCAGCGTACGGGAAGTATGCCCTCTCCCGCGCCGCCTCAGGGTGGGCCTCAAGATGCGGATGGTGACAGTGCTCAACCGCCACCGCCGCGCCCCAAGGGCCCGACGACGTTTGCGGATATGGGTATCCAAGGCGTCAAGCTCGAGGAGAAGGAGTGTGTCATTATGTGAAGCGTTTCCTTCGATGCGGGCCCATCCCAGAAGTCGTCTTACTCAGGCCCATTTTTCTTTGTTCTCATTCTGTTCCATCTGTCACGTAACTTCTGTCGCGTTTATGCTAATCGCTACGATCGGTTGACTTTCATCCTCCATCGTCCTTTTCCCCTTCGCTTCTCTTCTCTTTGACGTGCCTTGAAGCGACCCGGGACGGTTGTTGGACACTCCGCTTTTTTTTCTTTGTTGGCCGTTGCGGTACGCTGTCGTCTACGCATGCTCGAGGTAGAGATCGGTTAGCGTAATAGGAGCGAACTTGGGACTCTGGCATGGGTAGGAGTGCGGCGCTAAGAATGGTGTTTATCAAAATGATCGGGATAAACGGCGGACACTGACTCAATGCGTCATGGGTGGTTGAATCCCTCGAGTGCCGCCAACTTGGCGAGAGCAAGTCTGGGTGTGCAATCGTTCGACAGTCGGCATGCTTTTGACGTTGCCGGCATCTTGGTCACACGGCTGACGTCATAACCCACATGGAATAGCCTATGTTGACCGACACGTCACGAGTCCTTCCCCCTTCACAAGCAAAATCATTCACACAGAGGAGAATCACCGCCCACATCCACAGAGAAGCTGAAAAGAAGGGTAGTCCGATAACCCTTTTGCGACCGACCGAGGCAACCATCTCTCACTGGCCTATGAACATCTAAGCAATCGCGTGAGAGACGTCTTACAGCATCACCCACCAAAGGCACTTCAAAATGGAGAAAGCCAGCCAGCCTCCTTCGAACTTCCACGCGTCATCGGACCAGTGTATGGCAGCCACCATGACACGCGCGTTGACATGCATGTATGGGAGTTAGAATCGGGTTTGGTGGAATAAATGACGGAAACGGGCAACCCAAACACGAGACGAGAAGCTAATCGAGCGTTTGAGTAATCTGAACGAAGCTGAATCTGCCCTCGTTCAGACGCGTCCCGAGTGCGGCCGAGCGAGACAGAAACGACTCACGCTACGTACGACATCGCAAATACACGTCTGATGCCCCTGACTTGCTACCAGCGCCGCCCGTCACGACTCTCTTACTTATCAACATCGACTCAGATCGTCTTGTCGCGTGCCCGGACGTTCGACAGCTTCGTTGGTAGAGCCTATGTTAGAGTGTACGCTCGACGAGGAGTGCGCCGGCGTGTCTTGCGCCGCGACGCGTCTCGAACCCGAATCGGTGCTTGGATGGCCACCACTCAGTGCACTTGCGGTAAGCTCATCGAGGTCTACGAATGTCAAGCGCAGGGGCCCGGTATCAAGGAACGCCGCGTCGAGGTCGATCCCGTCTCGTTTCCTCCGACGCCTCCATACACGGTACACGAACGTGACCAGGACGAGGATGTTACAGATGAAGAGCGACAAGGCGATCTGACATCACGAACATGGAACGTATGGAAAAAAAAAAGTGTCATTGGTGACGAGTGAGATCATGACAACTGACTAGGTTTACCTTCAGTTCGACGAGGATCACCGTGACGAGATTGGCGGCATGGACCAAGAGCACTAGATGCGTGAGAAAAATAGCGGGGATGAGTATCCACGACGAGAAGGTGGAAAGGATGAGGACCCGTCGGTTATTAGAGAGGTGCACGTCCCGAAGAAAGGGGATCATTCCTAGTACGAGAACC
>JBBPLO010000122.1:0-23386 GCA_038089835.1 Retiboletus flavoniger
ACACAAGTTGCTTCGCCTCCTCCTTGCTCCTCTTGTCGTTTGTAATCGACCACTAGGCTAAGGGTCCTCCCCTGACCCTCTTGATTTCTCTCTTCGTCCTGAGTCAAGGAATCCCCTTGGACTCTCCTTGACTCCATGGGTGTTCCCCTACAAGTAACTCTTCGTCTCCGGGTATAGGCATTGGACCTTTACCCCATCATACTCTGAAGTCCTCTGTTGGTGTGCACTCCTTGTGCACCTCTTCGTCCTTCATTGAGGCTGCTACTCACTCAAGACCCTGTCAGTCCTAGCCCGACATAACAAAAGACTAAGCTTCTCCCATAGGTGACTACTAGATCAATCCTCTTTCATTCCACTCCCACACTCAGTCTGCACGGGGTTATTCCCTGGACAACTGCGCACCCCATTCCCACTTTCAGCCTGCATGGGGTGATTCCCTGGGCAATGCGTCACCATTGATCCCCGAACCCCCACCAAGTGGTTCCTCCCTCGCAACAATAATGTCGAACGCCTCTCATCCCCCAAGCCCTCATCTCCCTCATCCCTTGACCACTCTGACCAAGATGTCAACCCTACCACCTGCGAAGAGCAGGAAGAAACCCTCCAACTATCCCATGACCTTTCCACCCAACTCAACCTTCTGCGAGTTCCTACCCCTCCATCTCCCACTTCCACTACCACGCAACCCATCTTTTCTCTCCCTGCCAGACCTATGCCCCACCCAGTGCTCACTGGCTACCCTCTATCTCAAATGCATCCCTCATTCCCTAGGCCACCTCTGACCAGAAACACTATGTCCACAGGAAAGAAACTCTGTCTTGGAGCCCCTACACCCTTCAATGGGTCCTATGAATCATCAACACAGTGGCTCCACACTGTGCAGTTCTACCTCCTCATCAATAAGGACATCTACAACACTGATGCTAAATGAATTGCCTTCACCCTCTCTCATATGACCAAGGGCTCTGCTGCCACTTGGGCCACCATCTTCTGCCAGAAGTGTATGACTTCCGGCACCATCACTCTAGGAAAACTCTCCAACTTCATCAAAGAGTTCAAACTCACCTTTGAGCATCAAGACTCGATTGGCAACACCATCGCCTGGCTCACCACCATGCGAATGATCAAGAAGAAGGGCACATATGAACCTACCCTTACTAAATACATTGCAGACTTCCGCAATAATGTGGTCGTCTCAAAGATCATGGACGACAATGTCCTCATCTCATACTTCTCCACTGATCTTCCTCAACCACTTATGATGAAGATCTACTCCATGGAGACACCTCCAACCACTGCCAAAGAATGGTACAAGAAAGCCACCCACTTCCAAACCATGTGGGAACATACTCAAGAAATCTCCAGAAGGACCTACCGACCTACCTCTCAGCCCAACCACTCCTCCGCATACATCCCATGAAAAGACCCCAACACTATGGACATAGATGTCATCCAAACTATTGGGAAATTAACCCCTGAAGAAAAGAAATGCTGCATCGAGAAGAATCTATGCTTCCACTGCTGCCAACCTGGACACTCATCCAACAAATGCCCCACCTTCTCCCAACAGTGTCCCACTGGAACCTCAAGACCTCCTACCAAGAAGGTCACCAAAGTAGCCAAAGAAATCCCCCATCTACAAGAGATCAAAGACAATGATGACAAAGATGAGGAGTTAGTAAAAGTCGTCTTTCTCCAGGATTTTTAGAAAGGAAGCCTACCTCAACGTTAGCACCTTCCACTATTGCCTCTGTACTTGTAAAAGTGGTGACCAAATCTATGCATATTCCTGTCCAAGTCATCCGCCCCTCATACATGCTAAAAACCATCGACACCCGAGCCCTCGTAGACAGCAGGGCCAACATCTCTTGCATTGACCAGGATTTTGTTGAAAAACACAAACTCCCACTCACCAAACTCTTGACCCCCATCCTTGCCCAAAACACCGATGGATCTCTCAACTGAAAAGGGAAGATTACTCACACCTGCTCCCTTTTCCTCTCCATCGAAGGACTTGGCCAAAAGATCCTCCTCCATGTCATGCACCTCGGCCGAGATAATATCATCCTCAGACTTCCCTGGCTTCATGCAGCTAACCCTAATATTGACTGGGCAAACTGCACCATCTCCATCAATGAATCAGTCGACCAATCCAAGCTACTTCATAAGAAGTACCAAAAAGACTGCGACTGACATGACAAGGTCTATACCTTTCCAGTACATGAACCCAACTCTATCCCCATACAAGTCGTATCCCAAGACCACCTCTGCAACTACAATGACTGGACCACCGAAGATATCTTCAACAGCGTAGCCATCCGAAACCAAGTGGTCTTTCACATCATCTGCTGTCACTCCAGATTTCTCCAAGCCTCACAAATCACCAAGATCACCCAGGCTACAGAACTAGCCAAAGCTGAAGCTCTTCTTGCCCCTAAGGTCTCCCTCCCAGAGGAATACCAACAGTTTGCCTCCGTCTTCTTCAAAGACACGGCAGACCACCTCCCACCATCCAGGCCCTATGACCACAAAATCAAGCTGAAACCAGAGTTCAAACCTGCGATCAGCAAAATCTACCCCCTATCTCCTGCTGAGAAAGAAGCCACTGACAAGTTCATCAACGAAAACCTTGCCACCGGAAAAATCTCCCCATCCAACTCCCCACAAGCTTCCCCATTCTTCTTTGTCCATAAGAAGGATGGAGGACTCCGCCCATGCCAAGACTACCGAAAGCTCAACAAGGCCACCATACAAGATGCCTACCCCCTACCCCTGATCTCAGAGCTCATCGACAAACTCCGAGATGCTGAGAAATTCACTAAGTTCAATGTTTGTTGAAGATACAACAATGTCCAAATCAAACCCAAAGACCACTGGAAAGCAGCCTTCATAACTTACTGCAGCCTATTCCAACCCAACATAATGTTCTTCGGACTTACCAACTCACCAGCCACCTTTCAAAGGTTCTTGAACAACTCCTTCCATGACATGATCGCCAAAGGATGGTTAGTCATCTATATGGACGACCTCTTGATCTTCTCTCCAGATGATGACCTCCACACTGAACGCACCAAATGTGTTCTCCAATGTATGACCGAACTCGACCTCCACCTTAAGCTCGAAAAATGCAAGTTCAGAGCTGATGAAGTCGAATATCTCGGAATGATCGTCCATCCAGGTCACACTGCCATGGACCCAGTCAAACTCAAAGGGATCTCCAAATGGCCTGCTCCCACCTCCGTGAAACAAGTCTGATCCTTCCTCAGATTTGCCAATTTTTACAGGCAATTCATAGCCAACTACTCCACCATCACCCGACCCCTCATCGACCTCACCAAGAAATCCCAACCGTGGCAATGGTTACCTGAATGCCAGACTGCATTTGACAATCTCAAAGAATGATTCCTCACATGTCCTGTTCTTCGACTCCCTGATACCTCTGCCCAATTCGCCATCACCACCAATGCCTCCAAATTCACCACTGGAGGCATTCTCCAACAGCTCGATGAAAATGGGGAATGGAAACCCTGTTCTTTCATCTCTCAATCATTTCTCCCCGCAGAATGAAACTATGACATCCACAACCATGAACTCCTCACTGTCATCCTTGCCCTCCAAGCATGGAAACACTACCTCCATGGCTCCCCCTTTCCAGTCCAGGTATTCACTGACCACAAAAACCTCACCTACTTCTGCAAACTCCAAGACCTCAACTGTCATCAAGCCCATTGGCTCCTCAACCTCGCTGACTTCGACCTAAAGTTCACCTACACCCTGGCCTCCCAACTCACCAGCCCTGATGCACTCTTGAGATGATTGGACCACGACTCTAAGGAGTCCGACAACTCTGACGTCACCCTCCTTCCCGACGATCTCTTTGTCACCTCCATCGACTCCCTCCTCGCCAGCCAAATTAAAGATGGCTGTAAGACTGACGCTACTGCCCTCACAGCCCTCCAATCCTTATTTCAGAACCTCCCCACATCCTTCTGCTCTTGCCTCTCCTCTTGGCAAACCGTCGATGGACTCCTCACCTACAACAGTTGTGTTTATGCACCCCCCAATGCACGACAAGCCATCCTGGCTAAACGCCATGATCACATCTCCGCCAGACACCCTGGGTATCTGAAAACTCACCAACTTGTCTCCACCCACTACCGGTGGTCCGCCATGGCCACCTACATCAAACGATATGTTGATGGCTGCACCACGTGCCAGCAAAATAAAACCAACACACACCCGACCACCCCCCCTCTCACCCCTATTAAATCCTCTTGCTCCCACCCATTCCAACAAATCTCATGTGATCTCATCACCAACCTTCCCCCTTCTGGAGGGTTTGACAGTCTCCTGGTCATGGTCGACCACAGCCTTACAAAGGAGATAATTCTCTGCCCCACAAAAAAATCCATCACCACAGCTGGAATGGCCACCCTTTTTGCCCACAAAGTCTACTCTAGATTTGGACTACCTGACAAAATCATCTCTGACTGCAGTCCACAATTCGCCTTGGCCTTCTCCAAAGAACTAAGCCGAATCCTCAATTACAAACTTGCCCTATCCACCACCTTCCACCCTCAAACCAATGGTGAAACTGAACAAGTCAACCAAGAGATTGAAATCTACCTCTGCATCTTCTGCAGAGATTCCCCTGCCTCATGGGCAGATCACATTCCCCAAGTGAAATTCACCCACAATCACCACCCTTACTCCATCACCAACCAATCTCCATTCTTCCTCCTCATGGGTTACAAACCTAATCCTCTATCCACAGTAACCCCCATGTCCACCATCCCTGCTGTTGAACAACGACTACAGGAACTCTTCTCTGCTTGCAATGAAGCCTGAGCCTCTCATGAACTCGCTTGCCAAACCATGGCAGCGAGATCCCATCACCCCTTCAAACCATTTAAGAAAGGCGACCAGGTTTGGCTTGAAGCTCAAAACCTCCGTTGAGAACTCACTAATCCAAAGTTCTCTCCCAAATGGGAAGGACCCTTCACTATATCTGACATCCTCTCCGCAGTCACATACCAGCTAATGCTGCTGAAGACATGGAAGATCCACCTGGTCTTCCATGCTTCTCTCTTATCGCCCTATTGGCAAAACCCCATATACAGCCTGCATTTCAAAAAGAACCTGCTGGATCTCGTCGGCAGACAAGCGGAATATGAAATAGAAAAAATAATATGTCACAAAGGCGCTTCAGATAAGCACTATCTGGTCAGGTGGAAAGGATACTCCACCGATGACGATTCCTGGCTCCCCAAATGGGAACTTAAACACACACAGACCATCCTCACTGCATACAAAAAGGCAAATCCCCATGCCTTCCCTACTTAGTTTCTCCCTCTCTCTCCCTCTTACCTCATAGTACAAAACCCTTACACTGTCTTGCAAAAAAAAAAAACCATCATGTCTCAGCAAAACAACAACACCTCCCTTTTTCTCTCTATCTCTACTGTCTCCTCACTATGTTCCTCTCCTTCTGTTTCTTCTCCCCTCACTGACAATATCCTGTCTGTCAAGGATCTACCTATAGATTTTCCTACTATAGCTTCTCACACGTCTACGGTCTATGACCCCCTCTCGTCTTCATTCCACACTCCTTCCCCCAGATGGGGAAATCCCGCTTCACCCTCGGCCCCTTGATGGGGAAACCTTACCCCCTCCCCTGAACTCCCTCCTGTCTCACTTGCTACCATCGCCCCCACTCCCATCCTCAGCGTCGACATACCTCTCTATGCACATCACCTATGAGATGACTACCCTAACTGAGACGACATGCAAGAGCTTGCCTCAGCTCTCACCAACTCCCATATCATGATACCCCTACAGTCATTTGTCTCTGATGGCTCCCCCATTGAGTTAATCTCAAAAGCATATCTCCAGATGGCCTGCATTGGCCTCCTACCCCCCAATCCCTCTCGCACTGAAGTTGCCTGTTATGGCACCATTGTCTTGAACGTTTATCAAGAACTACATGCCACCATCCTCCATCTAGGGTATCAGTTAGATGCCTTAGAATTCTTCAAAGATCTGGATCATTATCAGAAGGAGTTCAAATTCCATTGTACCACATGAGCCGCCAAGGCTCAGAAAACCTCATCTGCTTCCGCCTCCCCTTAGAACCAGAGGAACTAGACTTCTTAGCCTGAGTGGAGGCCCATTGGACTGGTAACGATGGCTTTACCCCACTCGACCCCAGTTACCCTCGCTATCACCAGGCATACTTTCATTGCCATCACCTCAGACACTTTCGGGCCAACTGCCAAGTTTACCAATGCCCACTCTGTCTACAGTTCACTCCTGGGCACCCACAACGTTCCTGTCCTCTCCGAAGACCACCTGCTCCCCTGCACTTCTTGTCGTCCAGATCCTCATGAGGATCCTGCTCTCCAGTTCATCACCACAATACCTGATCCCAACCTACTCCACCTCGCCTGGTTCCATCTCCACACTGCCACCGCAACCACTACCCATGATGTGGCCACTCCCCAGTGGAGACCCATAACTATGGAGATGATGATGTTGATGACGTCTTCAATGACCAGGCTTATGCTAACATGACCGGATCTCCTGGAGCAGGATACATCGACCTCTAGGAGTAAAGGGTTATCAGGGACTCCCCACCTAGTACAGGGGTAATGTTACGATTGTAGACCCCTTTATTCTTTTTCTCTCCTTTTCTTTTACTTAGCTAAATCTCCTTTCATCCTTGCTCCCCTCAGACTCTAGGTACGCTGTCGCTGCCTTGTATACCCCTTCCCCAGTTCCTTCCGCCTTCTGCTGATGATTGGCCTTCTTCAGAACCATTGTATTATTAGCCATGACTTGTTGTGACTCAGTCCCTTATCAGCTGACTCACTCCTTATCTCTGATGCTGACACATTATCTTACATAAGCTCTTGGCAGTTGTATTTAAACCTCTCAATCACCACATGTATTCTCTAAGCTCAGTCTTCTTGAATATTACGAGTTGCTTTGCCTCCTCCTTGCTCCTCTTGTTGTCTGTAATTGACCACTAGGCTAAGGGTCCTCCCCTGAGCCTTTTGATTTCTCTCTTCATCCCAAGTCAAGGAATCCCCTTGGACTCTCCTCAACTCCACAGGTATTCCCCTATGAGTAACTCTTTGTCTCCAGGTATAGACATTGGACCTTTATCCCATCGTACTCTGAAGTCCTCTGTCAGTGTGCACCCCTTGTCCACCTCTTTGTCCTTTGTCAAGGCAGCTACTCACTCGAGACCCTGTTGGTCCTAGCCTGACATAACACAGTAAGGGTCTGTAAAGAGACCAGTGACCATTCGTTAGTCTCAAATGGTGAAGGGGAACAGTTGCGTGATGTGGTGGACCAATCAGAATGGTCTATACTTAGTGGTGACGGGTTGGAGGCATGGTCCAATGGATGACTGATGTCAAGGTCGGATAATTCAGGGAGGTCAGAGCGGTTGTGTTGAGCATTGTGAGGTGAGACCGGTTACAGGAATAGAGAATCTTCGCTAATTTGCAAATTCCAGAAATGGTCAAGAAAATTTTCAAGTTCTTGTTGTTGGGTGGTAGGTCGAAGACTTCAGCATCTGGAGCCTCTTTGTAAATCCCTCACAGTGGGCTCCAGTTGTAAAGATCCTGCTAAGGCTGGAGGGACTTGAAAAGCATAGTCTACAAGTCCTGGCCAAAGGAAGGGTGAGGGGAGTGAATAGGTTCACCCCAAAAGGGATTCCAGAGAAGAGGAAGGTCAGAAACGAAGTCTGGAGAACTCTACCAAGAAGTCTGGTGAAGACTGGGCGGAAAATGTATGGGTGGCGGTATGACTGGTAAACTGGTCGACAAAAACAATGTTGGTGAAGAAAGAAATGAGACGTAGATGTTGAGTGTTGGATGTTGGACATTGGTGGAGATGATGACAATAGTGTTTAGTGTCATTCAGACATTGTGAGCAAAAGGTAGCTCTCTTGCAATATGCAATACAAAGATTTTATGGACTGGGCATACCTGTGTCCATAACTATGGCTTAAGCGGTACTTAAGCAAAGTCAAAGATTAGTGTTTGAATAATGGGAGAAAGTTTGATGAAACAAAGATGACCCCTTTTGGGCTGCCATGAAACTCTAAGGTATGGGACCAATAAAACCGATCAGCTCAGTGATAGTCAGTCATAAGTAAAAGTAAAAAAAATGAAAGTCACCATAGTCAACGAAAAGAAAAGATAAAGTGGGGTAAGTAGGTAAGGATGGAACATATGCAAGGAGAAACAAGTGTGAAGGTAAAAACAAATGAACCGGAGTAGTTTGGGGAAGACCGACAGTACTGGAGTACCGGTCTTACCACTGGACTTGGACAGAGTAATGGGTGGGAAGTCAGTAGACATAGAAGAGAGTATATGTTGCTTTCGAATGATAGGGAATTGGATAATACGACTATAGAGATGCACCACTCTCTACAACACCCCCTCAGCTCCTGGAGAGAACCCTTAGAATCCTCCAAGGCAGAGTCCTCCAAACCTGACATTGCACTCCCCTCTGATGAGGAGCAACAACAGGCCCTTTGTTATGATCGTGGATATGTGTATACTTTTTCTTCTTGTTTATCTTAGCTAAGTCTTCTTTTGTCCTCACTCCTTTTGGACTCTAGGAACACCATCACTACCTCATGTTCCACTTCCACAGTTCCTTCCATCCTTTGCCAAAGATCGGCCTTCTCCGGAACCATTGTATTATTAGATATGACTTGTCGTGACTCAGTCCCTTATTGACTGACTCACTCCTTAGCTCTGATGCTGACGCATCCCCTTATGTAACCATCTTTGGTAGCTGTATTTAAACCTTCACATATGTGCTTGTATTCCTTAAGCTTAGTCTTCTCAAATCTTACAAGTTGCTTGGCCTCCTCGATCCCCTCGTCGTCCGCAAACCATATGCTTGAGCTCCAAGGAGTCTCCTTGGGCTTGCTTAAAACCTTCGTCCTGAGTCAAGGAATCCCCTTGGACTCTCCTCAACTCTGCGGGCATTCCCATAGAGTAGCCCTTCATCTCTGAGCATAGGCATTGGACCTTTGCTTCATCATACTCTGAAGTCCTCTGTCGGTGTGCACCTCTGTCCACCTCTTTGTCCTTTATTGAGGCAGCTACTCACTCGAGAACCCATTGGTTCTAGCCCAATGTAACAAAAGACTAAGCTTGTCTCTATAGGTGACTACTAGGTCGATCCTCCCCCACCCCTCTTCCGCATTCAGTCTGTACAGGGTAATTCCCTGGACAACTGCACACCCCATCCTCGCTTTCAGCCTGCACAGGATGATTCCCTGGGCAACACGCCACCATTGATCCTCAAACCCCTACCAAGTGGTTCCTCTCTCGCGATGACTCTGTCAAACAACCCTCGTCCCCTGACCCCTCATCCCCCTTGTCCCTTGATCACTTGGACCAAGATATCAACCCCACCACTTGTGAGGAGCAGGAAGAAACCCTCCAACTCTCTCACAACCTTTCTGCCCAACTCAATTTTCTGAGAGTTCCTACCCCTCCATCTCCCACTCCCACTACCATGCAACCCATCTTTCCTCTCCCTACCAAGCCTACCCCCACCCAGTGCTCACTGGCTACCCTCTATCTCGAATGTGTCCCCCATTCCCTAGGCCACCTCCACCCCGAAACACTATGTCCACAGGAAAGGAACTCTGTCTTGGAGCCCCTACACCCTTCGATGGGTCCTACGAAACATCAACACAGTGGCTCCACACTGTGCAGTTCTACCTCCTTGTCAATGAGGACATCTATGACACCAATGCTAAATGAATTGCCTTCACCCTCTTGCATATGACCAAAGGCTCAGCCACCACATGGGCTGCCACCTTCTGCCAGAAGTGTATGACTTCTGGCGTTATAACCCTGGGAAAATTCTCTGACTTCACCAAGGACTTCAACCTCACCTTTGAGCACCAAGACTCGATTGGTAATGCCATCACCTGGCTCACCACCATGCAAATGATCAAGAAAAAGGGTACATATGAACCGACCCTTACTAAATACATCGCAGACTTCCACAACAATGTGGTCATCTCCAAAATCGCGGACAACAATGTCCTCATCTCATATTTCTCTGCTGGTCTTCCTCAACCCCTCATGATGAAGATCTACTCCATGGAAACACTGCCAACCACTGCCAAAGAATGGTACAAAAAGGTGACCCACTTTCAAACTATGTGGGAATGCACCCAAGAAATCTCTAGAAGGACTTACCATCCTACCTCCCAACCAACCCACTCTTCTGCATACACCCCATGCAAAGACCCTAACACCATGGATGTAGACGTCATCCGAACCATCGGAAAACTTACTCCTGAAGAACAAAAATGATGCATTGAGAAAAACCTTTGCTTCCAATGCCGTCAACCCAGATATTCCTCCAACAAGTGTCCCACCTTCTCCCCACAGCACTCCACTGGAACCTTGTGACCTCCTGCCAAGAAAGTTGCCAAAGTAACTGAAGAAATCCCTCACCTACAAGAGATCAAGGACAATGATGATGAAGATGAGGAGTCTGTAAAAGTTGTCTTTCTCCAGGATTTTTAGAAAGGAAGCCTACCTTGATGTTAGCACCTTCCACTATTGCCTCTGTACTTGTAAAAGCGGTGACCAAATCTATGCATATCCCTGTCCAAGTCATCTGCCCCTTGTACACGCTGAAAACCGTTGACACATGCACCCTCGTAGACAGCAGGGCCAACATCTCCTGTATTGACTGGGACTTTGTTGAAAAACACAAACTCCCGCTCACCAAACTCTCAACCCCCATCCTAGCCCGAAATGCTGATGGATCCCTCAACAAGAAAGGAAAAATCACCCATACTTGTTCCATATTCCTCTCTATCGAAGGGCTCACCCAAAAAGCTCTCCTCCATGTCATGCACCTTGGCCGAGACAATATCATCCTTGGACTTCCCTGGCTTCATGCAGCTAACCCCAATATTGACTGGATGAACCGCATCATCTCTCTTGACGAATTGGTTGACCAATCCAAATTACTCCACCAGGAATACCGAAAAGACTGCAGCCGACATGACCAGGTCTACACCTTCCTGGTACATGAATCCAATGCCATCCTGGTATGAGTCATATCGCAGGACCATCTTCGCAACTACAATGACTGGACTACTGAAGATGTCTTCAACAGCATGGCTATCTGGAATAGAGCAGTCTTTCGCATCATCCACTGTGGCTCCAGATTTCTTCAAATCTTGCAAATCACTAAGATTACCCAGGCCACTGAACTAGCTAAGGCCAAAGCCCTCAACGCCCCCAAGGTCTCCCTTTCTGAGGAATACCAACAGCTCGCCTCCATCTTCTCCAAAGACGCAGCAGACCACCTCCCTCTGACCAGATCCTACAACCACGAGATCAAACTAAAACTGGAATTAAAATCCATGATTGGCAAAATCTACCCCTGTCCCCTACCGAAAAAGAAGCAGCAGACAAATTCATTGACAAAAACCTCATTGCCAGGAAGATTTCCCCATCCAACTCCCCACAGGCATCACCCTTCTTCTTTGTCCATAAGAAGGACAGAGGACTCCGCCTCTGTCAAGATTACCAAAAACTCAACAAGGCTACCATATGGGACACCTACCCCTTACCCCTGATCTTGGAGCTCATTGACAAACTCTGAGATGCCAAAAAGTTCACTAAGTTCAATGTCCACTGGGGGTACAACAACGTCCAAATCAAACCCAAAGATTGCTGGAAAGCTGCCTTCATTACCCATTGAGGCCTATTTCAACCAAATGTGATGTTCTTCGGACTCACTAACTCCCTGGCCACTTTTCAAAGGTTCATGAATGACTCCTTCCATGACATGATTACTGAAGGATAACTAGTCATCTACATGGATGACCTCTTGATCTTCTCCCCAGATGATGACCTCCACATTGAACATACCAAACACATCCTTCAAAGAATGACCGAACTCGACCTTCACCTCAAACTCGAGAAATGTAAATTCAGCACCAAGGAGGTCGAGTACCTCAGAATGATCATCTGTCCGGGCCATGCCACCATGGACCCTGTAAAACTCAAAGGTATCTCTAAATGGCCAGCCCCTACCACAGTGAAACAGGTCTGATCCTTCCTCAGATTTGCCAACTTCTATAGGTGATTTATCACCAATTACTCTACCATCGCCCGACCTCTTATCGACCTCACCAAGAAATCACAACCTTGGCAATGGTCCTTGGAATGTCAATCTATGGTCGACGACCTCAAAGAACACTTCCTTGCATGCCCCGTCCTACGACTCCCTGATATCTCTGCTCAATTCGCCATCGCCATCAACGCCTCGAAATTTGCCACTGGAGGTATTCTCCAACAACTCAATGAAAACAGGGAATGGAAACCCTGTTCCTTCATCTCCCAATCTTTCCTCCCCATGGAATGAAACTATGACATCCATGATTGTGAACTCCTGGCTGTCATCTGTGCCCTTCAAGCATGGAAACACTATTATGTTGGGCTAGAACTGATGGGATCTCAAGTGAGTTACTGCCTCAACGAAGGATGAATGAGGTGGACTTAGGAGAGTACACTGAGGGAGGTCCTCAAGTATGACAAGACTAGATTGAGTCTAATGCTCGAGCCCAGAGGTTACTCATTGGGGAATACCTGCAAAGTTGAGGAAGAGTTCAAGGGGATTCCTTGACTTTGGATGAAGGTTTACAAGGAAGGCTCAAGGGAAAGTCCCTTAGCCTTAGTGTGTCGATTACAGATGATGACGAGAGAAGTGAGGAGGAGGCAAAGCAACTCATGAGATTTGAGAAGACTAAGCTTAAGGAATACAGTCGTGTACATGAGGGTTTAAATATGGCTACCAGAGGCAGTCATGTGTAGGGACACATCAGCATCAGAGATAAGAAGTGAGTCAGCCAATAAGGGACTGAGTCACAACAAGTCATATCTAATAATACAATGGTTCTGAAGAAGGCCGATCATCGGCAAAGGATGGAAGGAACCACAGAAGCGGAACACGAGATAGCAATGGCATTCCCGAGAGGGAACGAGGGTAGAAAGAGACTTAGCTAAGAGAAATAAGAAGAAAAACAATGTCTGCATCACGATTGTAACATTACCCCCATACTAGGCAGGGAGTTCCTGACAACCTATCAACTCTCTAGAGGTCGATATATCCTGCTCTGGGGGATCCAGTCATGTTAGTGTAAGCCTGCTCATCGAAGATGTCATCAACGTCATCATCTCTGTAGTTATGGGCTTCAATGGGGGAATGCCCACAGTGTGGATAGTGGTTGTGATGGCAGTGCAGCAGTGGAACTGGGCAAGGCAGAGTAGGTTGGGATCACTGGTTGCGGTGATTGACTGGGGACTGAGATCCTTGGAAGGATCCAGAAGAAGACGAGAAGTGAGGGGGAGCGGCGGGTTGTCGGAGGGGACAGGAGTGTTGGGGGTGTCCAGGAGTGAACTGTAGACAGAGTGGGCACTGGTAGGTTTGGCAATCAGTCTAAAAGTGGCCGAGGCAGTGGCAATGAAAACATGCCTGGTGGTAGCGGGGGTGGTTCAGGCCGAGCAGGGTGAAGCCATTGTTGCCAGTCCAGTGAGCCTCTACTTGGGCTAAGAAGTCTAGTTCTTCTGGGTCTAAGGGAGAGGAGGAAGCGGATGGAGTCTTTTGAGCCTCAGTGGCTCATGTGGCATGGCAGGATTCGAACTCCTTCTGGTATCTGTCTAAGTCTTTGAAGAATTCTAGGACACCTAACTGGTATCCTAGATGGAGGATGGTGGCTCATAACTCTCAGTGGACCATGGAGATGATGGTCCCATAGCAGGCAATCTCTGCATGTGAGGGGTTTGGAGGTAGAAGGCCGAGCTGGGCTGTCTGGAGGTATGCTTTTGAGATTAACTCAATGGGGGAGCTGTCAGAGATGAACAACTGAAGGGGTATCATGATGTGGGAGTCGGTGAGAGCTGAGGTGAGCTCTTGCATATCTTCTTGGTTAGGATAGTCTTCGTGCAGGTGATGCATGTAGAGGGGTATGTTGACGCTGAGGATGGGAGTGGGAGTGATGGTAGTGAGGGAGACAGGAGGGAGTTCAGGTAACAGGGTAAGGTTTCCCCATCAAGGGGCCAAGGGTGAAGCAGGGTTTCCCCATCTGGGGGAAGGAGCACAGGAGGAGGAGAAAAGGGGGTCGTAGACTGTGGATGCATGAGAAGCTATAGTAGGGAAGTCTATAGGTAGGTCCTTGGCAGACACGACATTGTCAGCAAGAGGAGAGGAGATAGGAGAAGAAGAACGTAGCAACGAGACAGTAGAGATAGAAAGAGGGGAGATATTGTTGTTTTCTTGGGACATGACTGTTCTTTTATAAGACGGTATGGGGTTTTTGTAGTACTACGAGGTGAAGAAGAGAGGGACTAAGTAGGGAAGGCATGGGGGTTTGCCTTCTTATACATGGAGAGAATGGTCTGTGCATGTTTGAGTTCCTGTTCGGGAAGCCAGGAGTCATTGTCAGTGGAATATCCTTTCCACCTGACCAGATAACACTTATCCAAAGTGCCTTTGTGTCTTATGATCTTTTCTATTTCGTATTCTGCTTGTCTGCTGATGAGATCTGGCAGGTTCTTTTGAAATGAGGGCCATAGATAGGATTTTGCCAATAGGGCAATAAGAGAGAAGCATGAAAGACCGGGTGGATCTTCCATGTCTTCAGCAGTATTAGCTGGTACATGACTGCAGAGAGGACGTCAGAGATAATAAAGGGTCCTTCCCGTTTGGGAGAGAACTTTGGATTAGTGAGTTCTCGACGGAGATTACGGGCTTCTAGCCAAACCTGATTGCCCTTTTTAAACAGTTTGAAGGGGAGACAGGATCTTGCTGCCATGGTTTGGCAGGTGAGTTTGTGGGAGGCCAAGGCTTCATTGCGAGTGGAGGAAAGTTCTTGGAGCCATTGTTCAACGGCGGGAATGGTGGATGTGGGGATCACTGTAGGTAAAGGGTTAGGTTCATAACCCATGAGGAGGAAGAATGGTGATTGGTTGGTGATGGAGTGAGGGTGGTGATTGTGGGTAAATTCCACTTGGGGAATGCGATCTGCCCATGAGGTAGGGAAATCTCCACAGAAGATGTGGAGGTAGGTTTTAATTTCCTGGTTGACTCGTTCTGTTTCACTGTCAGTTTGGAGATGAAAGGCAGTAGATAGGATGAGTTTGTAGTTAAGAATTTAGCCTAGTTCTTTTGAGAAGGCCGAGGCGAATTGTGGTCCACAGTCAGAGATGATCTTGTTAGGTAGTCCAAACCTGGAATAGACTTTGTGGGCAAAAAGGGTGGCTATTCCAGCCACAGTGATGGATTTTTTGGTGGGGCAGAGAATCACCCCCTTTGTAAGGCTATGGTTGACCACAACCAGTAGACTATCAAATCCTGCAGTGGGAGGGAGGTTGGTGATTAGGTCGTAGGAGATTTGCTGAAAGGGGCGAGAACAGGAGGATTTAATTGGGATAAGGGGAGGGGTGGTCGGGTGAGTATTGGTTTTGTTTTGCTGGCATGTGGCACAGCCATTGACATAGCATTTGATGTAGGCAGCCATGGCAGGCCACCAATATAGAGTGGAGATGAGCTGGCAGATTTTCAGGTAGCTGGGGTGTCTGGTGGAGACATAATCATGGTGTTTGGCCAAGATAGCTTGGTGGGCATCGGGGGGTGCGTAAATGTGGCTGTTGTAGGTAAGCATCCCATTGATGGTTTGCCACGGGAATAGGCGGGAGTAGAAGGATGCAGGGAGTTTTTGGGAGATGGACTGGAGGGCTGCAAGGGCAGTATCGTCAGTTTTGCAGCCGTCCTTGATTTGGTTGGTGAGGAGGGTGATGTCAGAGTTGTCGGACTCTTTAGAATCATGGTCTGGTCAGTGTGATAGGGCATCTGGGCTGGTGAGTTGGGAGGCTGGAATGTAAGTGAAGTTGAGGTCAAAGTCAGCAAGGTCAAGAAGCCATCGAGCTTGTTGACGGTTGAGGTCTTGGGGTTTCTGGAAGTAGGTAAGGTTTTTGTGGTCAGTGAATACCTGCACCAGGAAGGGGGAGCTGTGGAGATAGTGTTTCCATGGTTGAAGGACATGGATAACAGCAAGGAGTTCGCGGTCATGGATGTCATAGTTTTGTTCTGTGGGGAGGAATGATTGGGAGATGAAGGAACAGGGTTTCCATTCTCTGTTCTTGTTGAGTTGTTGTAGGATACCCCCAGTGGCAAATTTTGAGGCAACAGTGGCAATGGCAAATTGAGTGGAGGTGTAGGGAAGTCTGAGGATGGGGTGTGCGAGGAAGCGTTCTTTGAGATTGTTGAATGTGGATTGACAGTCGGGGGACCATTGCCAAGGTTGTGACTTCTTAGTAAGGTCAATAAGAGGTCGGGCGATGGTGGAATAGTTGGCGATGAATCGCCTATAGAAGTTGGCAAATCTGAGGAAGGATTGGACTTGTTTTACGGTGGTGGGAGCAGGCCATTTGGAGATGCCTTCAAGTTTTATGGGGTCCACAGCAGCATGACCTGGACAGATGATCATCCCAAGATATTTGACTTCATCAGCACCAAATTTGCATTTCTCGAGTTTGAGATGAAGGTTGAGTTTGGTCATTCTTTGAAGGACATGTTTGGTACATTCTGTGTGGAGGTCATCGTTGGGAGAGAAGATTAGGAGGTCGTCCATGTAGATGACCAGCCAACCTTCAGTGATCATATTGCAGAAGGAGTTGTTCATAAACCTCTGAAATGTGGCCAGGGAGTTAGTAAGTCCAAAGAACATTACGTTTGGTTGAAAAAGGCCTCGATGGGTGATAAAGGCTGCTTTCCAGTGGTCTTCGGGCTTAATCTGGACGTTATTGTACCCCCAGCAGACATCGAATTTGGTGAATTTCTTGGCATCTTGGAGTTTGTCAATGAGTTCTGAGATCAGGGGTAAGGGGTAGGCATCCTGTATGGTAGCCTCATTGAGTTTTTGGTAGTCTTGACAGGGATGGAGTCCTCCATCCTTCTTATGGACGGAGAAGAAGGGGGATGCCTGTGGGGAGTTGGATGGAGAGATTTTCCCAGTGGCTAGGTTTTTGTCGATGAATTTGTCCACTGCTTCCTTCTCGGCAGAGGATAGGGGGTAGATCTTGCCAATTGCAGGTTTGAATTCCAGTTTTAGTTTGATCTCGTGGTCATAGGGTCTAGTCGGCGGAAGGTGGTCTGCCATGTCTTTGGAGAAGACAGAGACAAACTGTTGGTATTCCTTGGAAAGGGAGACTTTGGGGACATTAAGGGCTTCGGTCTTGGCTAGTTCAGTGGCCTGGGTGATCTTGGTGATCTGTGAGGCACAGAGGAATCTGGAGCTGCAGCAGATGATACAGAAGACTGCTCTATTCTGGATGGTGACGCTGTTAAAAACATCTTCGGTGGTCCAGTTATTGTAGTTTTGAAGATGGTCTTGGGATATGACCCATATGGGGATGGTGTTGGGTTTGTGTATTGGGAAGGTGTAGACTTGGTCATGTTGGTCGCAGTCGTTTCGGTATTCCTGGTGGAGTAGTTTGGACTGGTCAACCGATTCGTCGAGGGAGATGGTGCAGTTCACCCAGTCGATGTTGGGGTTAGCTGCTTGGAGCCAAGGAAGGCCGAGGATGATGTTATCTTGGCCGAGGTACATGACGTGGAGAAGAGCTTTTTGGGTGAGCCCTTTGATGGAGAGGAACAAGGAACAAGTATGAGTGATCTTTCCTTTTTTGTTGAGAGATCCATCAGTGTTTCAGGCGAGGATGGGGGTCGAGAGTTTGGTGAGTGGCAGTTTGTGTTTTTCAACAAAGTCTCGGTTGATGCAGGAAATATTGGCCCTGCTGTCAATGAGGGTGCAAGTGTCAACAGTTTTTAGTATGTATGAGGGACAGATGACTTGGACAGGGATATGCATTGATTTGGTCACTGCTTTTACAAGTACAGAGGCAATAGTGGAAGGTGCTAATGTCGAGGTAGGCTTTCTTTTTAAAAATCCTGGAGAAAGACAACTTTTACAGACTTCTCATCTTCGTCATCATCGTCCTTGATCTCTTGCAGATGAGGGATTTCTTTGGTCACTTCGGCGATCTTCTTGGTAGGAGGTTGTGAGGTTCCTGTGGGGCACTGTGGGGAGAAGGCAGGACATTTGTTGGAGGAATGTCCGGATTGATGGCATCAGAAGCAGAGGTTCTTTTCGATGCAGCATTTTCGTTCTTCCAGAGTCAGTTTCCTAATGGTTCAGATGATGTCTATGTCCATGGCATTGGGGTCCTTTCAAGGGATGTAAGCAGTGGAGGGTGCCACTTGGGAGGTGGGATGATAAGTCCTTTTGGTGATTTCTTGAGATCATTCCCACATGGTCTGGAAGTGGGTCACTTTCTTGTACCATCCTTCAACGGTAGTAGGTGGGGTTTCCATAGAGTAGATCTTCATCATCAGTGGTTGAGGAAGACTGGCAGTGAGGTAGGAGATAAGGATGTTGTCATCTATGATTTTGGAGATAACCACGTTGTTGCAGAAATCTGTGATGTACTTAGTGAGGGATGGTTCATATATCCCCTTCTTCTTGGTTACTCTTGTGGTCGAGAGCCAGGCGATGGTATTGCCTATCGAGTCTTGGTGTTCGAAGGCGGTCTTGAACTCTTTGATGAAGTCTGAGAGTTTTCCAAGGGTGATGGCATTGGAGGTTATACATTTCTGATGGAAGGTGGCAGCCCACATGGTGGCAGATCCTTTGGTCATATGTGAGAGGGTGAAGGCGATGCGCTTGGGATCAGTGTTGTAGATGTCCTTGTTGATGAGGAGGTAGAGCTGTACAGTGTGGAGCCACTGTGTCACTGTTTCATAGGACCCATCAAAGGGTATAGGGGCTCCAAGACAGAGTTCCTTTCCAGTGGACATATTGCTTCTGGTCAGAGGTGGCTGAGGGAATGAGGGATGCATTCTAGATAGAGGGAACCCAGTGAGCACCGGGTGTGGGCTAGGTTGGGCAGGGAGAGGAAAGACAGGTTGCAAGATAGTGGGAGTGGGAGATGGAGGGGTAGGAACTCTTGGAAGACTGAGTTGGATGGAAAGGTCATGAGAGAGCTGGAGAGTTTCTTCCTGCTCTTTGCGGATGGTAGGGTTGATGTCTTGATCGGAGCGATCAAGAGATGAGGGGGATGAGGGGTCTGGAGACAAGGGTTGTTCGATGGTATTGTTGTGAGGGAGGAACCACTTGGTAGGGGTTTGGGGATCAATGGTGACGCATTGCCCAGGGAATCACCCTGTTCAGGCCAAGTGTGAGAGTGGGGTGCATGGGCATCCAGGGAATCACCCCATGCAGACAGAGTGTGGGAGTGGGATGAGAAGGATCGACCTAGTAGTCGCCTATAGGGAGAAGCTTAATCTTTTGTTACATCAGGCTAGAACCGATGGAATCTCAAGTGAGTTACTGCCTCGATGAAGGACAAACGAGGTGGACTTAGGAGAGTACACCAAGGGAGGTCCTCAAGTATGACAAGACTAGGTCGAATGCCTAAGTCTGGGATGAGGTCAAGTCTAATGCTCAAGCCCAGAGGTTACTTGTTGGGGAATATCTGCAGAGTCAAGGAAGAGTCCAAGGGGATTCCTTGACTCTGGATGAAGGTTTACAAGGAAGGCTCAAGGGAAAGTCCCTTAGCCTTAGTGTGTCGATTACAGATGACGACGAGAGGAGTGAGGAGGAGGCAAAGCCACTTGTGAGATTCGAGAAGACTAAGTTTAAGGAATACAGTCATGTACATGAGGGTTTAAATATAGCTACCAGAGGCAGTCACATGTAGGGACACATCAGTGTCAGAGATAAGGAGTGAGTCAGCTGATAAGGGACTGAGTCATGACAAGTCATATCTAATAATACAATGATTCCGAAGAAGGCTGATCATTGGCGAAGGACAGAAGGAACCACAGAAGTGGAATGCAAGGTAGCAACAGCATTCCTAGAGTTCGAGAGGGAACGAGGACAGAAAGAGACTTAGCTAAGAGAAATAAGAAGAAAAAGAATGTCTGCATCACAATTGTAACAAATACTACCTCCACAGCTCCCCCTTCCCAGTACAGGTATTCACCGACCACAAGAACCTTACCTACTTCCAAAAACCTCAAGACCTCAACTGTCGTCAAGCTCACTGGCTCCTTGACCTTGCCAACTTCGACCTCAACTTCACCTACACCCTAGCCTCCCAACTTGCCAGTCCAGACGCTCTCTTACAATGACTTGATCACGACTCCAAAGAGTCTGACAACTCTGACATCACCCTTCTTCCTGAGAACCCCTTCGTCTCCTCCATCGACACCCTCCTCACTAGCCAGATCAAAGATGGCTGCAAAACTGATGATACTGCCCTTGCAGCCCTCCAATCCATCTCTCAAAAACTCCCCACATCCTTCCACTCCTGCCTGTCCCCATGGCAAACCATCGACAGGATGCTCACCTACAACAGCCATGTCTATGCACCCCCCGATGCACACCAGGCTATCTTGGCCAAACACCATGACCACATCTCCGCCGGACACCCTGGCTACCTGAAAACTTGCCAACTTGTCTCCGCCCAATGCTGGTGGCCTGCTATGGCCACCTACATTAAATGCTACATCGACAGCTGTGCCACATGCCAGCAAAACAAGACCAACATGCACCTGACCACCCCTCCCCTTATCCCAATTAGATCCTCCTGCTCTCGCCCATTCCAACAAATCTCCTGCAATCTGATCACTGACCTTCCCCCCACCACAGGGTTCAATAGTCTCCTGGTCATGGTCAACCACAGCCTTATGAAGGGGGTAATTCTTTGCCCCACTAAGAAATCCATCACTGCCACTGGAATGGCCACTCTTTTTGCCCACAGAGTTTACTTCAGATTCAGACTGTTACAATTTTCTTTCCATTTCATTGTGTTCTTCTTCTAGTACAGTTTTCCTCTATTCTCTCTTACTATGGACGACAAACCCCTTGAGCTAGTACAGCCTACCTCTTTGTAGGCAGGCCATCCTTGCTATTTCTTACCTATCTCTTCTAGTTTATCTCCCTATCAATGTCACTCTCCATGGACCACCCTCCTAGCTAAGTTCTCTCATACTTAGTTGTTTTCCCTATCTCTCCCTCTGTTCACATCATGGTCTGTGCATGGGAATCCCCTCTTCTGTCTCACTATAATTACCAGTTGTTGGTCACATGTATTTCCCATTCTCGATCTGTGCAATACTAGCATAACAACCTGAGTCCTCTTGTCCCTGTTCTAGTTCTTAGCAACTCTAAGAACTTGGCCCAGTCCTAACTCCAGGAACCTCACTCATAGTCCTAGTATTGTCTACCAGACGTTGGTCTCTTTGTGAGTATTGCCTGGTGATCGATCCTCCCTAGCACCTCTGTCTCCAGTTACACTACGCATAACACGGACTACCCAACAAAATTATCTTGGACCGTGGACCACAATTTGCCTTGGCCTTCTCAAAAGAACTAGGCTGAATCCTCAATTACAAACTCACCCTATCTACTGCCTTCCACCCCCAAACCAACAGTGAAACCAAATGAGTCAACCAAGAAATCGAAACCTATCTCTGCATCTTCTGTGGAGACTCCCCTACCTTGTGGGCAGATTGTATCCCTCAAGTGGAGTTCACCCACAATCACCACCCTCACTCCATCACCAACCAATCCCCATTCTTTCTCCTCATGGGTTATGAACCTAACCCTCTACCCACAGTGATTCCCATGTTCACCATCCCCGCCGTCGAATTACGGCTCCAGGAACTATCCTCTGTGTGTAACGAAGCCTTAGCTTCCCATGAGCTTGCTCATCAGACTATGGCAGTGAGGTCCTGTCACCCTTTCAAACCATTCAAAAAGGGTGACCAGGTTTGGCTCGAAGCTTGCAATCTCTGCCAAGAACTCGCTAACCCAAAGTTCTCTCCCAAATGGGAAGAACCCTTTGTTATCTCTGAAGTTCTCTTCACAGTTACTTACTGGCTGACACTGCCGAAAATGTGGAAGATCCACCCAGTCTTCCATGCTTCTCTCTTATCACCCTCTTGGCAAAACCCCATCTATGGCCTGCATTTCAAAAATAACCTGCCAGATCTCGTCGGTGGACAAGCAGAATATGAAATAGAAAAAATCATAAGGCACAAAGGCACTTTAGATAAGTGTTATCTAGTCAGGTGGAAAGGGTATTCCACCAACGATAACTCCTGGCTCCCTGAATGGAAATTCAAACATGCACAGACCATCCTCTTTGCATATAAAAAGGCAAACCCCTGCACCTTCCCTACTTAGTTTCTCCCTATCTCCCATTTCATAGTACTACAAGAACCCCATACTATCTCACAAAAACCGTCATGTCCGAAGAAAACAACAACATTTCTCCCTCTCTCTCTATCTCTACTATCTTGTCGCTACGTTCCTCTCCTCCTATCTCTTCTCCCCTCACTGACAACATTGTGTTTGCTGAGGACCTACCTATAGACTTTCCTACGATAGCTTTCCATGCATCCATGGTCTATGACCCCCTTTCATCCTCCTCCTGTGCTCCTTCCCCCGGATGGGGAAATCCTGCTTCACCCTTGGCCCCTCGATGGGGAAATCTCACCCCATCACCCGAACTCCCTCCTGTCTCCCTTGCCACCATCGTCTCCACTCCCATCCTCAGCGTTGACATACCACTTTACGTGCATCATCTATGCAAAGATTATCCAAACCGAAAAGATATGCAAGAGCTTGCCTCAGCTCTCACCAATTTCCACATCATGATATCCCTCCAATCATTCGTCTCCAACAGTTCCCCCATTGAGTTAATCTCAAAAGCATATCTCCAAACGGCCTGCCTTGGCCTCCTACCCCAAAACCCCTCACATGCTGAGATCGCCTGTTATGGGACCATCATCTCTATGGTCCACCGAGAGTTATGAGCCACTCTCCTCCACCTGGGGCACCAACTAGGAGCCCTCAAATTCTTCAAAGACCTAGACCATTACCAGAAAGAGTTTGACTCCCGCCATACCACACAAGCTGCTGAGGCTCTGAAAACCCCATCCACTTCCACCTCCCCTTTAGATCCAGAAAAACTAAACTTCTTAGCCTGAGCAGAGGCTTATTGGACTGGCAACGATGGCTTCACTCCACTCAATCCCAGTCACCCCCGTTATCGCCAGGCTTGCTTTCACTGCCACCACCTCAGCCACTTTCGAGCCAATTGCCAAGTCTACCAATGCCCACTCTGTCTACAGTTCACCCCCAGACACCCCCAACACCCAATCCCCTATCCTAACCCTCAGCTACCTCTGAGCACGCCCTCGTTACCACTAGCCTTCTGCTATCTGGTCACCTCTAGCTAACTCTTAGCTAACC
>JBBPLO010000123.1:0-32289 GCA_038089835.1 Retiboletus flavoniger
TAAGTGAACCGGAGCAGTACACCGGATGTGAAGGCCGGAGCTGTGTACATAGGAACGGAGGAAGGACGAGAGCGAGGCTAATACAAATGGAGACATACTAACGTAACGAGAATGGAGAGAGACATTCGATGATATTCTAAGAGTACCTCCGGAGTCTCGGAGTTGAGTTCCGAGCGAGATAGCATCGGAGTTGGTGAGTACGAGACCGGAGATGGGTTCGGAGGGTCGGAGTGGACTTGGTGAAAATCCGGGATATGACACACGCGGGAACTGTCCTGGGTTTGTTGGGCTAGGGAACCGACGGTTTTAGACTCGGGGGATAAGAACCGAATGAACGGCCGAGGCTAAGGGGTGTCTGAAGAGGACCGAGGTAGTTTATTCTCATTGCGGAGAGGACCGGGGTGCACTTGCGAAGGCGGTGTGTCGAGGGGTGGTTGATGGGGCGTGCAGTTTATCCACTTGCAGGTGGTGGAGGGGTACCTTCCGGCAGGGGTGAGCTACCGGGGAGCGGGGAATGAAGGTTTACCTTCTGGCAGGGGTGAGCTACCGGGGAGCGAGGCGTAAAGGTCTACCTTCCAGCAGGGGTCAGGTGCCGGGGTCGAGGAGTGCAGGATCTACCTTCCAGCAGGGGTCAGGTGCCGGGGTCGCAGGGTACAAGGGTCTACCTTCCGGCAGGGGTTAGGTGCCGGGGTCGAGGAGTGCAGGTTCTTCCTTCCAGCAGGGGTCAGGTGCCGGGGTCGCAGAGTACAAGGGTCTACCTTCCAGCAGGGGTTAGGTGCCGGGGTCGCGGAGGTCTACCTTCCAGCAGGGGTGAGCTACCGGGGTCGATCAAGGGAGCGGTTTAGCCTCTCGCTGGAGGGACAAGGTAGGAGTGTCGCTTGGTGAGGGCGACCGAGGGTGCAGTTTAGCCACATGCCGGTGGGACGAGGTGGGGATGTCGCTTGGTGAGGGCGACCGAGGGTGCAGTTTAGCCACATGCCGGTGGGACGAGGTCCGTGGAACGAGGTGGTTCGGCTGGTGACCAGTGTGCTAAGTTTTAGCAAGGACGCAGTTTATCCTCGTGCAGGAGGTGCGAAGTGGCAAAGGTGGGCTAGGTGGAAAAATAAAATTTCCTAAGACAAATCGCTCGGACCACTCAAGGGGTCCTCGCGGTACTCAGAATGCTCGTTCGGTGTACTGCAAGCTTTGCTTGCCTTACGTTCACCTCACGTTGTCTTTAGGACGTTGGTTTGGTGCGACCAAACCTGTGAATTGCGTTGGTTTGGTGCGACCAAACCTAAGGACGTTGGTTTGGTACAACCAAACCTGTGAGTCACCTGTCGGCTCTCTCACCTCTCTCACCTTCCAGATATTGAGTTTATAAGAGGGGGATCGACCCCGATCCCAAAACTGGACAGCCGAGCTGGAAGGCGGAGAATGTCGGTGGCAGGAGACGCGTGAAGTACGACAGGAGGGAGTAGGAGAAAGGATCCAGTGGGCCACCGAAAAAAAATTTTAATGTGGGCCGGAGACGAGGTGTCAAGGTGGTTCAAGGCGGTGGCCAGGGGTACTTTAAGTAGTTTTACATCGTGCTGAGGATGCGGAGGGGGTGGGGAAGTGGACGCAGAGTCTAGGGAATCACCCCGTGCAGACAGAGGGTGAAGACATGGTGCGCGAGTGCCCAGAGAATCACCCCGTACAGGCCGAGGGCAGAGGAAGGTGGGACAGGGGTTTAGCGACGTCCTGAGGTCGTCTGCCGCGGAGAGCGGTGGTCTTCCTCAGATGAGGTGGAACCGGGCTGTGAATACCGGTTGGTCAAAGGTTAGACAGTTTAGGGACGTGTCCGGGTCGGACAAGGGCCGGGGAGTGGATCCAAGGATCCCAAGGATAGTACCGATGTACCAAGGTGAGGAGTTTTACGACGTCCTTAGGTCGTACTTCCCTAGGCAAGGGTGGACGGGGGTGCGGAGGTGACCTTGGGTTGAAGAGGTCCTGCTGGGCGATACTCACGAGGAGACCGTCATCCAGTGGCGTGGAGTCAGGGGGCTAGTGAAGGCAAGGTTAACAAGTGTAGGGGGTTTGGATGTACCTAGTAGTACTCCATTGAAGGATACTTTGACCATTTGTTACGACTACGCCATCCGGGCAAGGCGGAACAAAGGTGTCGGGACTGAGCGTGCTGGGGGAATGCGACGGAACTGTCCCAGCGTGTTCTACTACCGCAGGGTTGGGAGCCCACGGCTTTCGAAGATGAGTGGTGGAGAGGTCGGACCTCAAGGCGGCCCCGAAGGGCGAGGTCGGGGGTACCCGACGGGAGATGGCGACGAGGATATCCTACTGGCGGGAGGACGGGGGTTTACCGGGGGAACGCAAGGGAACTGTCCTGGAGGGATGCTGGAGTTGGGGTACCAGCCAAGGGGCTGCCTATCCACAGAGCAATGGATAGGTGGTCAAGGCGCAGAGTGGCTCCTCAATGGGCTGTGGAGGCCCTACCAGGCGATGCTCACGTAGAGACCGACATTTGACAGGGGAGGGAGCAAGGGAGTATCGCCAGAGGATAGGAGGGATCAAGGAGCGAATGCAAGAGACAAGAGGTGATGTGTAATAGTATTTGTAATAATGGTCAAAGTGAGGAATACAAGATAGTCGTACTATGCTTATATACCAGTGCTAAGGGTGTACAGACCATGTAATAGATATGGTGCGAGTCATGGTTAGGTAAGGGGGTCCATGAGGAGCATGGAAGGGATATCTATAGACGAAAGATGATACATCGATAAGCAGGCATACCGCGAGGGACATATGATGGCCGTCAAGGCCGAGGAGGGAGGCGAGGGCACGAGGAGTGCCGAGGCGACAGGGAAGCGAACGCGTGAGAGCGCGTTGGTATAAGCGAGGGCACGAGGAGTGCCAAGGCGATAGATAAGGGAAGGCCACTGGGGCCAAGAGGACACGGGGGAATGCGTAGTAGACGCGTAGGCTAAGATAGGGGCACGAGGTGGTGCCAAGATGCGGGATAAGGGATACGCATGGGAGGGACGCGTAAGCTAGGAGCTAGGGGGTCCGCGGGGGATACCGGGACACTACGATAGGAGGGGACCGGGATACGTGGGGTAAGTACCAGTCGATAGCGAGACGCGGGTAAGGTGTAAGCATCACGTGGCGAGACGCGTTGGTCACGAGGGGTGAGCGGTCACGTGAGGATCACATGGAGGGTCCTAGAGCGGAGGCTAGAGGGGACTCGGAGGTAGCCGAGGACTAGGGGTGGGACGAGGGTATCTCCAAAGTAAGGGGGATGCGGGGTCACGTGGAGATCACGTGATAGTCACAAGTGACTGCGAGGGTCGCGTAGGTGCGACAGAGGGACGTGGTGCTGGAGGTAGCTGGGTCTAGGGGTTAGGACAAGGGGGGAAGGCGCGGGGACGAGGGACGAGGACACGTGACGAGGAAAATGAGTAGGGGCATACGCGAGTTGTAACACTGGCCACCCCCAGAACATACGAGCCACTACCCTCGTCCCATCCCTCCCACCGCCCACACCCCCCGCCCCTGTCTTACCATCCCCCCTCAAACAATATGTAAACTTCCTTCGCACCTCTGGCAAAAACGAGACAGAAATCCTCTCTGTCCTAAAGATGTGCTATGATGAGGACAAAGAGGAAGTAAATGCTGTCCAGTTCACCAATGTACAAAAGGCGAAGGATTTTTAAAAAGGGAAGCAGCCTCGACGTCTCCTTCCCTAGACTCTATCCATGTACTCGTAGCATCACCAAAAAATAGAACTATTTGTTTGGATGTCAAAGTACGAAGTGTTGAAACCTCAGCCCTCATTGACTCCGGAGCAACTGGAAACTTCATTGACCCTCGCCTCCTACCCCAAGGGAACTTCCGCCTAAAGAAACTTCCTCACCCCATCCTAGCCTACAATGTTGATGGAACTCAGAACATATCAGGAAGCATCCGCTGGACTACTACCGCCCATATTTCTCATGGCTCCTTCTCCTCAATTGAAACCCTCTTTGTCCTTCGACAAAAAACCCCTCAGATTGTTACAACTCGCGTATGCCCCTACTCATTTTCCTCGTCACGTGTCCTCGTCCCTCGTCCCCGTGCCCCCCTCGTCGACCCTACAGGAGAACACCCATGTCTACCACGTGACCCTCACGGCCCTCGTGACTCCCACGTGACCTCCGGTCTCCCGTACCTCGGAGACACCCTTGTCCTAACCCCTAGACCCGGCTACCTCTGGCACCACGTCCCTCTGTCGTGCCTACGCGACCCTCGCAGTCACTCGTGACTATCACGTGATCTCCATGTGACCTCGCATCTCCCTTACCTCGGAGATACCCTTGTCCCACCCCTAGTCCTCGGCTACCTCCGAGTCTCCTCTAGCCTCCGCCCTAGGACCCTCCACGTGATTCTCACGTGACCGCTCACCCCTCGTGACCAACACGTCTCGCCACGTGATGCTTACACCTTACCCGCGTCTCGCTATTGACTGGTACTTACCCCGCATATCCCGGTCCCCTCCTATCGTCGTGTCCCGGTATCCCCCGCGGACCCCCTAGCTCCTAGCTTATGCGTCCCTCCCACGCGTATCCCTTATCCCGCGTCTTGGCACCACCTCGTGCCCCTATCTTAGCTTACACGTCTACTACGCGTTCCCCCATGTCCTCTTGGCCCCAGTGGCCTTCCCTTATCTATCACCTTGGCACTCCTCGTGCCCTCACTTATACCAACACACTCTCACACGTTCGCTTCCCTGTCGTCTTGGCACTCCTCGTGCCCTCGCCTCCCCCCTCGGCCTTGACGGCCATCATATGTCCCTCGCGGTACGCCTGCTTATCGACGTATCATCTTTCGTCTATAGATATCCCTTCCGTGCTCCTCATGGACCCCTTACATAGCCATGACTCGCACCATATCTATTACATGGTCTGTGCACCCTTAGCACTGGTATATAAGCATAGTACGACTATCTTGTATTCCTCACTTTGACCATTATTACATTATTACCTCTGACCATTAACTACTGTTGAGTGGTCACTCGCATCCTCTGGCGATACTCCCTTGATCCCTCCCCTGCCAGATGTCGGTCTCTACGTGAGCATCGCCTGGCAGGGCCTCCACAGCCCATTGAGGAGCCACTCCGCGTCTTGACCACCTATCCATTGCTCCGTGGTTAGGCAGCCCCTTGGCTGGTACCCCAACTCCAGCATCCCTCCGGGACAGTTCCCTTGCATTCCCCCGGCAAACCCCCGTCCTCTCGCCAGTAGGATATCCTCATCGCCATCTCCCGTCGGGTACCCTCGACCTCGCCCTTCGGGGCCGCCTTGAGGTCCGACTTCTCCACTACTCGTCTTCGAAAGCCGTGGGCTCCCAACCCTGCGGTAGTAGAACACGCTGGGACAGTTCCGTCGCGTTCCCCCAGCATGCTCAGTCCCGACACCTTTGTTCCGCCTTGCCCCGATGGCGTAGTCGTAACACAGATCATTTTAGGCATGCCCTGGCTAACCAGATGGAATCCCAACATTGATTGGAAAGGCCACACTCTCTTCATCTTGATGTCTCCCCAGAGGGTCGAGAGGACTCTTCGTGAGTGCCCTCCCCTGAAGGAGATCGAGGAAGAAGAGATTTACAAACTAACCATCTCT
The DNA here is from genome assembly GCA_038089835.1 of Retiboletus flavoniger. Classification (NCBI taxonomy): domain Eukaryota; kingdom Fungi; phylum Basidiomycota; class Agaricomycetes; order Boletales; family Boletaceae; genus Retiboletus; species Retiboletus flavoniger. The sequence goes on from JBBPLO010000123.1 coordinate 5,634, forward strand.
ACAGAGATCGCTCAAAAAGCAATGCCCTCCCAACCCACCATCCCCAAGTTTTGCAAGGACTTTGCTGACGTCTTTGCTGAATCCTCTCACAATGTCCTTTCTGCTCATCGCTCATTCGACCACACCATCGATCTCAAAGACTCCTTCACCCTGAAAATCGCTAAAATCTACTCGCTGAACCCCAAAGAGAAAGAGTCCCTCAGAGAGTTCATCGAGGAACACCTCAAAACTGGTCGCATCGTTCCGTCGAAATCCCTGCAAGCTTCCCCCTTCTTCTTCGTACCCAAGAAAGATGGGACCCTCCGTCCATGCCAGGACTACCGCTACTTAAACTCCCATACCATCCAGAACACTTACCCCTTGCCCCTCATTTCTGATCTCCTAGAGGATATGAAGGATGCCGACCACTTCACCAAAATGGACATCCGATGGGGATACAACAATATCCGAATCTGCGAATCAGACCAATGAAAGGCAGCCTTTATCACCCCCCTAGGACTCTTCGAACCTATGGTCATGTTCTTCGGGTTCTCCAATGCCCCCTCCACATTCCAAGCATTCATAAACCACATCTTCGCCGACATGATTGCGGAACGTTGGCTGAAGATCTACATGGATGACCTGGGTATCTGCACCAAAGGCCCCCTCTCCCTCCATCATGAGCGCACCCAACGAGTCCTCCTCCGACTACGTGAACACAACCTCTCCGTCAAACTGTCCAAATGTTCCTTCGACTCCAAAACTATGGAGTACCTTGGCCTCATCATTGGGAAGGGAGAAGTACAAATGGACCCCCACAAACTCGCAGCCCTCAGAGACTGGAAACCCCCACCGGCATAAGATCATTCATCAGATTTGCCAACTTCTACAGGAAATTCATTCCCAATTTTTCCAACATCGTCACCCTCCTGGTCTTCCTCACCAAGAAAAATGAGACTTGGAATTGGACCCCCCTTCAGCAAAAGGCATTCCAATCCCTCATCTCGGCCCTTTGCTCTGCCCCTGTCCTCACCCTCCCAGACCCCTCGAAACCATTTTCTGTTATGACCGATGCCTCCCTGTCTGCCACTGGAGCAGTCCTCATGCAACCCAACCCCAACGGTGATCTATGCCCCTTAGCCTACTTCTCCAAAACCCTGGCCCCTACCGAATGCAACTATGACATCTATGATCGCAAACTTCTTGCAGTCATCCTCGCCCTCTCTGAGTGGCAACATCACCTGCAAGGCGCCAATCACCCCACCACGATTATCACTGACCACAAGAACCTCTCCTACCTACATGACCCACGTAAACTTTCTCGACGACAGGCTCGATGGGCCCTTTTCCTCCAAGACTTCGACATCATCTGGAAGGTGACCCCTGGCACTAAAATGGGTCCCACAGACACCCTCTCCCGACAAGATCTCATAGACACCTCCCTTGACAATATTGACTCCCCCATTATACCTGAACCCCTCGTGATCAACACTCTGGACCTCACCCTCACCAACCTCATCAGATCTTCCACACCTGGCGACCCACTAGTCATTCGGGCCCTAGAGGCAATTTCCTCGTCATCTCTCCTATTCCCCCAATCACTCACCTCGGACTGGACTTTTGAGAATGGTCACCTATTTTTCTGCCACCGAATGTATGTCCCACCATCCACTAGATCCCCCCTACTACACACCATCCACTCCTCCTCGCTCACTGGTCATATGGGCATCTTTCACACCAAATCCATCCTTGAACGCGACTTCTGGTGGCCGGGGCTTGCCACCTTCGTCAAACACTTCATCATGGGATGCCCCACATGCCAGCAAAGCAAGGTAAACACACACCCCTCACACCCCCCCCTCCTATCCATCGCTTCCATCTCCTCCCTACCCTTTCACCAACTCTCTGTTGACCTCATCACTGATCTCCCACCATCCAACTCCTTCGATTCTATCATGGTCATGGTTGACCATGGCCTTACAAAGGGGGTAGTGCTCCTCCCCTATTCAAAGACCATTGATGCCACAGGAGTAGCCCTCCTCTTTTTCCACAACGTTTTCAAACGGTTTGGTCTCTACGACTCAATCATCTCTGATCAAGGCCCCAATTCGCCTCAGCCTTTGCTCTTGAGCTCGCATGCCTACTCAAGTATGACATTCGCCTCTCATCCACATACCACCCTCAGACAGACGGCCAAACCAAACGAACAAATCAAGAGCTTGAAGTCTACCTATGCATCTTCTGTGCCAACAACCCCCACTCATGGTCAAATGCTCTATCATCCACAGAATTCCACCACAACTCTGCCCCCCACTCCTCCACCCAGAAATCCCCATTCTTCCTACTCTACGGCTACAAACCCAGAACATTCCCCCCACTTGGGAAAACCTTTATCCCCGCCTTGAAAGATTGCCTGACAACGCTGGATGAAAATAGAAAAGAAGCACTCACCGCCCACAAATCTGCCCGAAGAGTAACTTCCTCCCAATCCTTCCACAGCTTCTCTCCATGGAAAGTCAGAGACCTGGTCTGGCTTGAAGCAACCAATCTCCACCTTAATCTCCCATCATGGAAATTAGCCCCCAAACGCTACGGCCCCTTCGAAATTACCCACGTTCTGTCACTGGTCTCCTACAAACTCCAATTACCACCCTCTTGGCGCATCCATGACACATTCCACACAGCCCTACTATCCCCCTACCGAACCACACAGGCCTTCGGCACCCCGTTTCTAAAACCACCACCTGACATCATTAACCAGGAAGAGGAATATGAAGTTGAGGTAATCCACAGTCACAAGGGCCCACAGTCCAGAAGACGGTTCCTGACCTCATGGAAGGGTTACCCACAATCAGAAGACACCTGGGAACCCAAATCAAACCTTCGTCACGCTGCCAAAATCCTCCGAGCTTATAAATGCCTCCACTCCCTCTGAGAAATCTAGGTAACATTCACAAGAAGTCGGTCTCTTCGTGAGTATCACCTTGTCTAATGCTCTACCTACCTTTCAACCCATCTTCCCTGCCAATCATGTCCCAACCCATCTCCCGAAATCCCTCTCCTCTCTCGTCCTCTTCGTCGGCTTCCTTGCGATCAATCCTCTGGTCCCAACGAGCCTTTCCCTTATACCTACCTGAACGAGAGAAACTCTCCTTGTTCTCCACAGTCCTGGAAACCCCCACTCTCTCTTTCGCCCTAGAGGCACACCCTAGTTTCCCTGATGATGAAGTCACCCACTCCCTCATCCGCACCTACCACACCATCACCTCCGCCCAACGTCTCTCTGAAACCCTAACACCACCAGACCCAACCCTGCATTTCACGATGAATGAAGCCTCCCGCCATTGCCTGACTGCCTTATCCCTTCACGGATTCTCCACTTATGTGGAAGAAATCCCTCATACCCTCATCTTTCCCACAGTCTGCCGTATTCTCTCCTCCCTTCCCTGCACCCAATGTGACCTGTACGTACAAACAGTAGAAAATTTTCTTCTCTCCCAACCATGCCCCCTTCCGCTCCCCATTCCCCCCCCTCGCTCGCAATCGCTTGTCAAACAACTCTCTGACTTTCCCTACTCTTCCACCCCTGCCTCCATTCCAGAGGAACTCCTCCTTGTTGAATATAGCACTCCCATTCCCGTCTCTGTCAAGAACGAACCCCCCATACCCCCCACCTTTCCAGTTTGCACAGAACCACGTGAGATCCGTCTTTCCAATGGGAACTCCGTTCTCTCCTCCCCAGTGTAAAACACAAAAGTACTCTGGGAGTACTTCTAAAGGGTGTGGGGTGTGATGGGTTCATCCCCAAAGAGGGTTCAAGGCAGAGGTGAAGTGCCAGAAGTGATAGGATGGAAGGAAATGAAGTCTGGAGGAAGTCTGGAGTGAGCGCGGGAAAGTCCGGGAGTCCGAGAGTCCGGAGTTGCGTTGTTGGGGCGGTAGGTGTTCGGGGTGTCGTAGAGCGATAGGAGTAGACGGCGGTGAAGTTATTCGTGCGTGTGCAAGTGATTCGAGTGCGTAGGGACGTGCGTGCGATGATACGAGTGTGAAACGATGATCTCAAAAGATGTATTTCAAAGAAATACTACAAAGCTTTATAGTCCGGGCATTTCCCAGGACTGTCAGGGACAAATAGGTGATGAACTGTAACTATAAAACGAAGCGGAATGGTGATGAAACAGTTACGATGTAGTATGAAAGTGTCTGAAGTAAATATGGAACAACCGGGGAGATGTAGACCGGGAGACCATCCGGAGTTTGTCCGGAGTTCCAGACCAGCATGGGAAAGTAGTCTGGACTAGGTCGGACGGTCCGGAGGTGGTTCTACCGTCGAAGTGGAGTGACTGGGAGTCATTGAAAACTCGTAGGAATGGCGTATACCACCATAGAGAGCTTCGGCTCTCTACACCATGAGATGGCCAGGGGTGTAGAGATGGCAGTGTCCACAGCAGTGGTGGGGACAGTCCTGAAGATGGTGACCTCATAGGCCACATTGAAGGCAGATGGAGGAAGGAGTGGCTGGGGTGGGACTGAGTATGTCAGGCCTTGGGATAACCCGAACTGGTGTAGAGAGCCGAAGCTCTCTACAGTGGTATACGCCATTCCTACAAGTTTTCAATGACTCCCAGTCACTCCACTTCGATGGTAAAACCACCTCCAGACCGTCCAACCTAGTCTGGACTACTTTCCCGCACTGGTCCGGAACTCTGGACAAACTCCGGATGGTCTCCCGGTCTACATCTTCCTGGTTGTTCCATATTTACTTCGGACACTTTCATACTACGTCATAACTGTTTCATCACCATTCCGCTTCGTTTTATAGTTACAGTTCATCACCTATTTGTCCCTGACAGTCCTGGGAAATGCCTGGACTATAAAGCTTTGTAGTATTTCTTTGAAATACATCTTTTGAGATCATCGTTTCACACTCGTATCATCGCACGCACGTCCCTACGCACTCGAATCACCTGCGCACGCACGAATAACTTCACCGCTGTCTACTCCTATCGCTCTACAATGCCCCGAACACCTACCACCCCAACGACACAACTCTGGACTCTCGGACTCCCGGACTTTCCTGCGCTCACTCCGGACTTCCTCCGGACTTCATTTCCTTTCATCCTATCACTTCTGGCACTTCACCTCTGCCTTGAACCCTCTTTGGGAACGAACCCATCACACCCCACACCCTTTAGAAGTACTCCCAGAGTACTTTTGTGTTTTACAATGGTTCAATGTTCACTGTTCCAATGTGACTACTGTAACAACTGGGGCCACACGAAGCGTTTCTGCCCCCACAGGAATTGTGGAATTTGCTATGAACCTGGGCACATCGTCACTAACTGTCCGTTCGAGGTGCTATCCCCCTCCCAACAGGGAGCTATCTTTGGGATCAGATCCCCTACCCAAGAAGTCGCTCCATAGGAATGGTTGGTTGCTCAAGCCTGGGGCTCAATTATACGAAGGGGGTAATGTTACAATTTTCTTTCCTTATCATCGCTTTCTCCTACTTGTACATTTCTCCTCTCTAGTCTCTTACCGAGGACGTCGGATCTCTCGGGCACAGAAGGTATACCTCTTCATCGGAGGACCCTCCATGCTATCCTTAGCCTGCTTTCCTTAGGACTTTGTTGTTTAACCACTACCTTGGACTCTCTTCTCCTAGCTAAGTTCTCTTGTACTTAGTCATATCCTAGCTTTACCTGGTCTGTGTGTGGGAAGTCTCCTTCTCTCTCTAGTATATCATTCACACTGTTCCTGTATCTCTGGTCCCCATTCTTGATCTGCGCAATATTAGCGTAACTTCTTGAGTCACCTCTGTGCTTGACAATCCACAGTGACCTTAGCAATTCTAAGGTCAATTCCATTGTCCAAGTCTCTGCCAGACATTGGTCTCTTAGTGAGTATCGCCTGCAGACGACCTGAGTCATTCTTTAGCCCTCTTTTGTATGCTACACGTAACAGTGTGCACCACGATTTGAATGGGCCATTGGAGGAGCCCTTCCCTTCCCCTTGCTAGGGGGCTGGGTAGGTGGATTAGAGGCCATAGTGTGTCTGGACCTAAGGGCTTGCAGTCATGCAGAGCGCCTGGTGCAAGGCTGGAGGGGAGGCATGCTTTTAAAACTCCGCCTCAATCCCACAATGAGCTGGTGCTGGGCTTGCCGACTCGACTTAGCTGCACAAGAAACTAGAGAACTTTGAATGCCACTAGTGTCAAATACAGTGACAGAGCAGCCAGAGTTAAACCACAATGAATTGAAGGATACACACCAGATGATCTGTTCCGGCTGATTCTGGCATACCTCTGGAATAAAGTTGTGAGCCCAGTTTTGGAGATACTTGGCTTTTCGGTACGTCATCTGTTTGAGATTCAAAGTTGATACCTTCCAACTGATGTTTGCATGTTCTCAGACTCCACGGTCTAGTTCTGAGAAAATGACTCGTATCTTCTGGTGTTCGACTGGACCTTTCACTTTTCTGCCCATACACGCTGCCGGCCTCTATGGTACAGCTGAGGCGGGTACAAAACTTTCCGACTTCGCTATATCCTCCTACATACCAACTCTTAGCGCTCTTGGACTATCAACTCAGAATGACTTGAATGGCCCCTCATCAAATATTCACCCTGTTGCTGTTCCTCAGCCACTAACAGATGGACTGAATGCGCTAGTGTCTATGAAGGAAGAGATCAATCACATTAGCATGTTATCTGCCAGGTCCCCTTTCGTAACCCTCCAGGACTCTCACGGTATCATTGAGGATGTCATGGAGAAGATGAAGATCGCCGACTGGGTTCATTTTGCATGTCATGGCGTACAAGATCCCCACAACCCGCTCGACAGCGGACTTTGCCTCGCGGACAATCGCCGTCTCAAGCTCTCCGACATCATCCGACTGTCGCGCTCTCAAGGTGGTCTTGCATTTCTTTCTGCTTGTCAGACTGCACAGGGAGACGAGAATCTGGCGGAAGAATCTGTGCACCTCGCTGCTGGGATGCTTCTTGCCGGTTACGGCAGTGTTATCGGGACGATGTGGGCTATAAGGGACCCTGACGCACCAAAGGTGGCGAAGGACGTGTACGGGTATCTGTTTCGGGACGGCAAGGTTCCCGACAGCAGAGAGGCCGCAGAAGCATTGCACTATGCTATCCAGCATCTACGTGACTCTGGCGCGTCCTTCTCTTCTTGGGTTCCTTTTATCCATGTTGGTAGATAATGTTCCCTTCAGCTCTCCTCTTCATATCCCCTCGTTCGGGATCACTGTGTCTTTACTGCATATCTTCCTTTCTACCTATTCTTTGCTTCAGTATACGAGCTCGTTCACTGTAATTGATATGTCAACATTTCTACAGCCCAAGGACTCGGAAATCGCCATCCTACGTAGACCTACAGATGTACCATGACAGTGGAGCATTGTCGTGTCAGAACCTACCACGGGACAGCGTCTTTCAAAAAATTGGCATGACCGCACCGACTCACCCCCTCTGACTGCACTCCATCCATAATTTTTGAATGTGCATAACGGTGGATACCGACCATGGGCTTACTCCAGCTACTTTACCACATCTGGAGCGAACACAGGGCTGAACACGTCGAACCGTCTCGTCTCCGTCTCCGCGCCACCAGCAGCCACGATTAATCACGGTGCATCAGGCGCCTTATCCCTCGCCACTAAAATGCCTTCCTCCAAAGTCCCGAACGCATTAACAAGCTCGGAATGCGTAAACTCGTTTACCATAATTGGGCTCGTTCGATAATTCACACCGAGTATGTTGATCCGCTTGTCGCGCCCCATGGCACGCTCGATCGGCTGTGTAGAATCCCGGCAGTAAGGTTGAGCATTTCGGCGATGACGGGGATACGCCCTGGGGTGTAGGAGTCAAGGTGAGTTATTGGGGAGAGACCCTTGTAGACCAAGGAGACTTTCCAGGCCAGGTTCAACTATCGAAACAACCCTGTCAGCTACGAAGACTGCACCACTGAGAAACACGTACGGCATCTTGGACACAGGTGTTCAGACCTTGACCTCCGGTTGCACTGTGAACACTGAGAAGCAAGGTTAGACTAAGCCCGCAACGAGAATGGTGTGCATATTGGGCAGCGTCCGCGGAAGTTTTGCATTAGTACAAACAACAGAAATTACATGGTTGGCTTACCCGCAGCAGTAAAAAATTCGTCCACTGCTCATTTTGTCCACTATCCTGATGTTGGGCCTATCTTGAGTCATGCAAAAACGGTAAACCGTCCTTGCAAATGTGGCTTACGGGAACTCTGACAGAACCACTAATTTCGTGTCTGATCAACTTAGACATGCATTCGAAAATCAACTTCTCGTCGGCGATCAATTGTTTTGGTTCATGGTCCTTCAAGGTTATCACAAACTGTATATCGTCGTGGGCGATCCCATCCGTTGGGCGAAACAAAAGGCTGTCGGTACATCAGAGATCAGGACAAAAAAAACGACAGATAAATTGACCCTCACAAGTCAGACGATCGGTGACCGAAGAAGTGCCAGTGCTGGACGCAGTTTCAATCGTCGTACGTTCAATTTGCTGTCCACGAGAAATCGTGCGCACCTTTCTATCGACGCCTTAAGTTTCTAGGCAGCTGGCCCCAACAAGAAAGGCTAGCTCTAGCTTGGTTTCGGCGAAAACATGATCCATCGCACGCAACGAAACGGTTGGCTCATAGGGGTCACAGACCTCTAGCATTACCCGTGCTGATAAGAAATGAGGCTTCGAATATTTCAAAGACCTCTTCGCCGTCTCTTCTCTTGATCAACCTCGCGAGTACACACTCCATCGTCTTCAAACGACTAGAGTTCCATTTCTAGTTCGACGGAACCATCACACGTTTCAATGGGTGAACGTAAAATGCCTTCTAGCGTCGGTTCACCAAGGAACATCAGGTTATTCTCCAGAACATCCAGAATCTGGGATCATCGTCACAAAAAATTTGAAGGCATAAGGAATCGAGGGAGTTGGGTCGTCGTAAGTGAACGAGAAAGTCTTGGTCGCCTCGGGCGTGCCAAGTTTGTATTCTCGTACAGGCAGGACTGGCGTGGCTTTCTGGTGAATTTCATGTGCGCGGAAAACGTGGAATATTTTAAAGTGCGGGCCCGGCTATCAATTGAAACAATGAAACGTTAAACCGTCCATCAGCGCTCAACATCAGCGTGTGCATCATCCTATTGGGGCTCACCCAAAGACCGCTACCGCACTGGCCGATACGGTATTGAGGTTCCTCGTCGATACTTCGAGCGGGGACATGATTCTGCAACAATGTAAGCGCAACAACCAGCGGCACCACGCAAGGTCCCATTGCTACGTCAATTGCACCACAAGTCATCGCGACCCACCACGAGTACGGGCGCAGCAAAAGGTGTCATGATAGTGCGGTGAGTCAATGAGCATAGAATCTATGATGAAGTTGCACACGGGCAGCAAAGTGACGATCCATCAGACCGTCTTTTATGTACTTCTCCTGACGATCGTAGTTTAGTCACCGACCCCCTGGGCACTTCACATGGGGTGGGTTATTCTGCGAGTGGAAGAGGCCCGGCGATGACATTGCTTAAAGAACCCTCGTGGATGCACAGGATGTGATCCGATCAGAGTTCATAGTTGCGCTAAGAATATGACGCAAAACTTGGCATGATCACACGAACCCTCTCCTCTTTTCACAGGGCTCCACCCGCTGTACAGTGGAACGCGGATGTCGATGGATGACAACCTTGACCGTAACTCCCGCCAGCCGAGGCTAGTCAGTTAGATGGCCCAACTCTACGAGTTCGACAGCGTCTCGAGGACCTACCACCCATTCCAGAGTCATCAATAACGTTTCCTCCCCGATATGATGTCCGATGATAAAGATCAAACAGACATCTCTCGCTTCAGCCAACTCCAAATTTCTGCCATACCGTCCGTCTTGTCGCCATCGTCACCTCCAACCACCTCGCTGTCATCCACGAACGCGTATCGCTTGCCAACCAAACGTTGGCTCAGCCTGTCCAGCCCCAAACGGGTACTCGGGAGTACACGAGCATCGCAGGAGAACGAAAACGAACATGAAAGTATGACACCGTGCCTCGAGTGGATCGTAGACGTCTATCGGGTGTCATCAGATGAATTCGCGAAAGGCTCGGTGTAAGGGAAAGAGAATATGAGAAGGGGACCTCACCAGTTGTCCCCACTGAAACCTTTTGCCAATGACATACTCAAACTCGGGAGTTTGGCCATATGCCCAATCCCAACTCTGAACGAAGGCATCAGTAAGCAGCTCCACGCACGGGGTAGTAGACTTGCCCGCAACTCGGTCATACCAACTTTAAAGTATTCATCCTCGAGGTATTGTGACGTCTCGTGAACGAAACACGGCTACATAAATGCGCTTTAGCACCGACGTGACTGTCCAGGTTCGAAGAGGACTGGCTTACATCTTCCTCAATGGCATACTCCTCTCTAAATGAATGTATGACAGCGTCGATGAACGCCTCGTGCGTTGCTGACGCACTAGACTGCACGAGATTCCCAACCGGAGAACGTACAGAGGCAACACCTTTCGTGTGCATCGTTTCCTATAGAACAAACCAAAGTGCCAAATGTTCGCGACGCGCCGCGTTCCCTTGAGACACAAACCCGCACACTCAAAATTTTCAGAACGCCAACCTACCTTGTTGGTCCGCAACAAATCCCCCAGGGTGCCCAACTGCGTCGAAATGAGCATCGTTCCGTGGTGATACGCCCGATTGTTCACGATCTTGTACGCCGAACCCGAGACGTGGATATGCGCGACGAGAGACAATAAGCTCAGGCCAAAAGTCCAAAGAGGATCCACTCATCTTTTCGCCGCCGACGCAAATGTCGTTTCGTCCGTTCACGTATGCATCCACACCGAGGGCACGTACGGCGCGCACGACGACGTTCGCAGTGGCCGTTCGGTCAAACGTCGTGCGTGGGACGTGGATCGAGTAATTGGTATTGCCGAGGTCCTAACAAGGTCACCCGTCCCTCGTCTGTTCGCGAAGACATCCAGGCGGAGACGCACATGGTATACAGTTCCTCCTCCGCTTCGTCGCCTGATCCAGGGGGTGCCTCTTGTCTCTGATGCAGCGAGATTAACCTCCTTCCAGGGGTTCTGGTTCCGTCCGATGACGACACAGGGTGCATCTCTGTAGAGAAGCAAGAGCGGGGTGTTTGGTGGGTGGAAGCGGAAGAGCCTGGACGGGGTGGTCAGCTCCCTACGCGGAGATGAGGAACGATGGGACGGACCAGTCCTCGAGTGTGAGGTTAAAGTATGGATTCGTCGAGTTTGAAATGTAGATCGAATGAGTCGGCTTAAGGGAGGTCGGAGGAATGGCTGCGTATGTACGAGCGTGTGGGCGAGGACGACAAAATGGCACTACACGCGACCGAAGGACAGAGGAAAGAGAGAGGTGTACATGCACACCATGACGGGACAGGGAAAACATCCGACGCGTCCCGTTCTGGTGACTGGCACGCAGATCTACACTGCACTCGAGTTATGATTTCCCGAAATATGTAGTGTCATTTTGTCGTTTTTCAAACCAACATCAACGTGAACAACGATCCAACGTTCCGCTTTAAATATGTATGCAATCTCCCATTTCATGTCTGACGTATTCTACTCTACACAGCACGACCTGGGATATCGTGTAGAAAGCCGACAGCGCATTCACCGCTGGATGGTGGTATATATGGGGTTCTCGACCTCGTGTATTTGTTTCTGGTCGACAGGAGAGCCAGGAATCGTTTTCGTGAGGCCCTGTCATCAAGATGTGAGATGTGAGATCCGCGTGATACCTCCAAAGACGTACGAGTTTCTCAAACATGCACTTGTTCAGCGTACGCTCCGGTTTGCGGCATGCGTAATACTCCTATGTAGTGTCCAAGGTCAAACGCGCCTCAGAGAAAATAGGAAAGCGCACGCACCTGGTTGTTCAGCTCCAGACAGTTCCAATGCGCGTCAAACTGCTCCAGACAGTTTTCGCGCATCTTATCGATCCTACGATGAGCACGTATAGGTCAGAGACGCTTATGGACGTCCAAGGAAGCTATGCATGGACGACAGGTTCGGCAAGACAACTCACAGGTCGGTAGCGCACCGCGTCACTCGTCGGCCTTCCTTCAGACACCGTCCAGGATCGCCACCCGCTTCGTTCTTGCAAAGCATAAAGTCCTCTGAACCGTGCACCGAGAGACCGAGCACCGATCACACCGTGGTGGTATATCCATTCCGAAAGACACCGATGAACACATAGACAACAAGTCGACAGAAACAGAAATATCACGATCCATTCAGCACGCTCCCCGAAGACAAGCTGCACCAGAAGACGCACCATTGTACTCCTTGCAATACGCTCCAATGAAAAAGGCAGCACTTTTGAGCGGTGCGCTGGACACGCCCAACTCCTGCACTTTTGGGACCGAGTCAGGGAGTGGCGTCTCGTCCTTGTAAGGAATCGCAGAAGAGGCGCTGTTGCGGAAGACGCTCATCGTAGCCTGGAGCGAACCGGTCGTCGACCACCTTCGCGTTGGCAGAGACCGGGTGATCGAAAATGGAAGGTTGTTCCCATCACATTGTCACGAGTCAAAAGCATCCGCGACGCGTTCATCGCCCATTCCGCTCGATGGTGAGTCTCATCCAACGCCCGATCCGCCAGTACGCGTCTTAAACCTTCATTGCAACAGCCGTCACGCGCACCTCCGAAAGCGTACCAGCTTCTCCTCAAGACCCACAGACTCACTGTCTTTCTCACTGCCCATCAGTCCTCGACGATCGCGACGTTGAAAAGGGAGGCGTTATCAGCGCTCACGTCGGCTGTTCTCTCGTCCTCGTCAGGTGTACCACACATCCCAACCGCCCCCGACGAAGATGACGACATGATGGGTGAAGAAGGAGACGCAGAAGTACCTCGCGTAGCGTCGACAGAGGATTTCGAGTTGTGCCGAATGGTGAAAGACAAGGGGAAATCGAACGCGGCTTCGTCGGCTTCTGCAAATGCATCATACGAGACCTTGGATCCATCAGCACCGGTAAAAGGATTGCTCAGTAATTGGGAAACGTTGTACATTCAATTTAGAGACGAGGATGGTATGCTCTCTTTCTCTGTTCCAGCAGCTTCTGCTCACCCGGAGTCCAGGGAATTTAGTGCCTGTCGAAGTTTCCCAGCCTTCCTTGCTAGACGAGGAACATGAAGAGCCCCGTCGAGCCCCACCGGCACTAGAATCCCCTGTGCCAGTCGGCAAGGGAAAACGAAAAGCTCCACCAGAATAAGGGGAGTTTACTACGAACCGGATATGATGATGTGTATTACCCGAGCAGTGAGATATATGATGCTGTACATTTTTGCGTATTCGAAACGGGCGATGGATGACTGAAATCGCGCCGGAACGATTCCAGAGGGCGGTCGATCCATCGATCACCATCCTTCTTTTCTACTCCATTTCTTGGGCTCGATGGGCAGTAGTGCAGCAGCCACCCGTCGACCTTCCTCCGCCAACAAGTTGTACGTCGAACACGCGTTTTTCTAAAACGACGTCGAGAACAGGGTGGTAAGCACGTCGTCGCGCCAACGCGCGGAATCAAAAAGCATAACCCACCGTATCCATGACGTCCATCTGTATCCCCAACTCCTTCACATACACCCTTATACGACTCGGCACGAGCTCCATCCGCGCGCCAGTCCCAAAAATCAGAATCTCTACGATTTCGAGGATGGAGTAAAAAAAACTTCAATCAACGACCGACCCGACACGCACTCTGGACCAACCAAAAAAAAAACGACCTACCCGGTTTCGGAACGACGACCTGAAACACCTCCCAATGCTCCCTCGTCCATTCCTCCCACCCGCTGGCCACCCCGTTCCCGCCCGCTTTCCCCTTGTCGACGCCGGGAACGTCCCACAAGAGTACCTTCCCCTCTAGAAACACCACCGGACCTGTCAACACGAGTCCGTCTGCGAGCTTGATGCCTGCTGGCCCGACGGAGGAGACTTGAACGGGCGGAGGGACGTCGGAGGCGAGCATGTTCGTGAGGGCCGTCGGGCGGTCTGGGGCGTGCAGGGGACGGGTGGTGTGGATCGGGCGTCGTGAGCGTTGGCTTTGGAGCGAGTGCAGCCCGGACTGCACTGCGGAGGGAAGGGGTGTGTGGAAGCGACTACATGAACAAAGACGTGGATATGGCCGTCGTAGAGCTGCACGGAGGATCGCGGGGGTGTTCATGTAAATGTTGAGTGACCTAACTTAGAACATGTTAGGCTTGTTGTGTATATTCCACTTTGGGGTATTCAAGCTGAGGGACGCGCTTAGTACGATTCAAAGTCAAACTAGTTGGTGCGGAACAAAAAACGTCTAATCGTATCCTAGAATAAACTTGCATCGCTACTCGGTGCGATGTGGGTATGTACATTGCGTATACGGGAATCTGACGAAGGAAAAACTAAAGCGATACAGCTGGGCATACAATCAAGAGGAAACGACTACACGAAGACATCGAAAATCAAGAGGGTCAACCATGGTATACATCCCTCGTAATGTCAGCCTCGGAAAATGCCCATCTTTGTCTTTGTTCATACCCGCTGCTCGTTCTCGACCGCGGAGCACACAAAGACGCCGTCGAAGATGAAGGAGACACGAAGGAGCTTCGCACGGACCGTACGTCCGTGTTGTCTGGAAGCGGTGTTTCGGCATTCCATTGCGTGGCTCGCGCAGGACTAACATGTTTGTTAGCAAGCCCGCCTTCTCCACGGATCAAGAAGAGAGTCAAGGAGACATGCTCACACATGAAACTGGCGTGATCCACAGATCGTGGGGGAATCAAGAGGTAGATGTGATGATACAGCAGAACTAGAGATGCCCGTCAGCAAAAAAAAAAAGAACCGATCTTGCGTAATCAGAAGGAAACCCACCTATAAAGGGAGGCAGGTGCTCTTCGGGGCGTTGAGAACGCAGTCCAGGTACTTGCCTGCGAGTCAGCGTATGCCACAGAAGGATCAAACACCAAGCGCATCCCCAAGTTCCTATTCTGTGGCAGCGAATACGGTGGCGATTGACGAGGGATAGATAAGGAACGTCTAGACGATGATCCTGTATAAGACTCCATTGAAGGATGTGCAGAAACCGGCCATCGATTGTCGTGATTTCGACGAGGTGCAGCATACGACAGCTGGGAAGGGTAGTGTATGGGAGAGGGGGGGACCGATGTGCTCGGATGAAGCATACTCTGCGGGTAGAGTGGTTCGTCGGGTGTGTGTCCTATCACAGAGAACGGAGAAGGTACGGGAGAGTATGGCTCCCCTTCATGATCGCTCTGCGCTACATCTGTTTTGATTTCTGCGATGGGTCTGAGCTTGCTCCCTTGTCCTGGTGGGCAAAGTGGGCGGGCATCCACAGGACTGGGGGGAAGAGGCCGCGGAGCTCGAAGTCTTAGGTTGTCTGAGCTGACTGCGCGTTTTGGGAGGGCGTGAATTGCTACGTCCCTCAGGGTTTTTTCAGATAAGCTCCTGGAATGCTTGGAGTCGTTCCATTCCTCGTCCCGGAATGGGCTGTGTCCCTTCGAAACCTGAAGCGCTTGCACTACAAGTTCCTCGGTGACCTTCTGGTCGCGCTGAAGGGAGAGTTCGTATGGCGGAGGGGGGGGGACGTAGCGTTCGCTCATGGTTGTAAGTTTTTGTTGCGGTGTTGGTGGGGGAGCATGGGCGAGGTGAGAGACTGCGAGCGACCCTTCTGGGAGAGGGAAGAGCGCCCATGGCTGCAAGCGACAGCATGTTTTTGTGACCTTTGTAAGACGACATACAGGTACCGGAGTCAACCTTCCTCCGATAGGGATAGTGCTTGACGTAATGATGCCATTGCAAGGATCGGGTTCATACGTCGACGAGTTCGATTCAGACTCATACCGGTAACTCAAGCAAGAGGGCCCACACTCCTCATTTCCGGTCATTGACGTCCTACTACTACTAGTACTGTTAGTGGGGACCAGGCGCTTGCGAATCGCCGGTAAAACATGTAGAGATCGTGCGCAAGTTACATAACCTATACTTCGATTCCTTCTAGATTCGTCCCCTGCAAGGCGGTTAGTTCCGCTTTGGCTTCTGGAAAAACTGCTCACCAGTTTCGGTAGCCGCAGAAATACATCCGTTCCTAGTAATATACCTCAATAACTGGCATCCAAGGGGCAGCCGCATCAAAGCCACTCACCCCATCCATCCAAAGACACTAACTCCAGAGAGCCCCCGAAATACCTAGGCACCGATATCAGATATTACTTCATAGATCATAGGGTCACACCCACGTTGCAAATATGTTACTCATAGGCAACCCTAGACCAATGCGT
Source organism: Retiboletus flavoniger (assembly GCA_038089835.1). Taxonomy (NCBI): domain Eukaryota; kingdom Fungi; phylum Basidiomycota; class Agaricomycetes; order Boletales; family Boletaceae; genus Retiboletus; species Retiboletus flavoniger. Next base: position 21,966 of record JBBPLO010000123.1, read on the forward strand.
TGGTGTGGTGCGATCCCCGCTCCTCTCTCAGGGTCCTTACCCTCTTGGGAACGAGCCATCTCTTCTCCGACCTGCTCGGCAACCGTGGCTTTTACGCCCCTTGAACTTGCGGTTCGCAGGGCTCCCAACCTGTCGTCATCCATCCTCGTCGCATTGCGTACGTGAGAAAACGAGAATAGATCGGAAGGCGATTGGACGGATGCTGACGACAGCCCACCTCCTGCAAAATATAAGGTAATTACACCGGAGACATTGATGATCCTCACCTTGGTCCGATATGCGAACGCTCACATCGTTTTCCCCGGCTACAATTGTAGCATGGATGGGTGGCAATGTGCCCGCATCTTGATGTTGAAGTCCAGTGGCTCGCATTGCCTACCAAAAGGATGCATGAGGCAGTCTTTCAAGGGTCCGAGGAGGACTCACATTCTTCAATAGTTCAAACAGGATGTATCTTTGTAGAGTTTAGTCATTGCCCAGGTGAGTTGGTACTAAACCGCGCTTACTCCAGGTGTTCACGTATATACGAGAACTTTGTATCCAAATGCCCATCGACGATAACTTTCGGCCATCTCCTGTTGGACCTGCTCTCTTCAACGTCGTCCTCGACGCTGTATGGTCGGTTTTGTAAGAGTTTTGCGCATTTGTCGATGCTAGTCTTGAGGTTCAGCGCAGTGTAGATAATACCGACGTGTGGATCTTGTGCCTCCAGCGAGTTCTCTCCTAGCGATTTCGTCAACGCAAGGTGATGCTCAGCGAGTACACGCCGTGATGTGCGCGACACCAACATCCGGTGCATAAACGAGTCGAGAGAGTCAGGGGGAAGGTGAGGAGATGCGAGTGACAAGCCAAGGGAAAGGCTCGGTATCACGGGAGCACTAGGGGTCGAATCAGGCTAGACATGCGCTCCGGGGACATCCAGACGCACTGCTCTTCTAAAATGTTTTCCAGGAATTCACAAAAGGTCTCGTTCTCGGATAAGTTAGTAATCTGGGGGAAACGCCTAAACCTGTGAACGAATCAGTACCTTGGGGGGTAGCAGATGGTGTCTAGTACTTTTCGAAGGCAGACCAATAGAGCTATGATGGTAACGGTGAACTTGACGTAACGATGAACACGTTGGATGGTGCTCACCTCGTATACCCTGGCTACTCCCTCCTGGGTGACTACCACATACGGTAGGGCTTGGAGGTCTCTTATTCGGTGAGCTATTCGAACCGGTAGTTCAGTGCGGACATAGTTCGCGCTCTAGAGGACCGTTCATTGTATGAGGATAGCATACGAACAGCAACGCGAGCCATGCCTTGATCAGCCGGTCCTCGTCCATTTGTCGTCCGAAGAAGACCTGACGTGATGTGAATGAGTGGGAGTAGACTAGCAGCAGGAGAAGTCGTATACGAGCTGTCTAAGAGTAAGTCGGTTTGCTTGCTTTGCAGCATAGATGTCCAGTTGACGGTTCTGATAAAAGTGAAGGGCGGTAGAGAGCGGACGAGTGTGAGGGAGTTGTCGAACAAGACGGTAGCTCTGCCATGACATGGTCACAGGGTCAGAGTTTGATGTGCACGTCGAGAATAGGACATTCATGACTACACGGTTTTGGCTGAGCGTGCAACGACTAATAGACCACTTGGTTCTCACAAGCCATAACGTGCGAGATCACAGAATACCTTCTGACCGCAATGCACCAATGATCAAGAACGCAGATCTGCGGTCTCGGTCTACACCAATCCAGTCTCCCCTTTTTTTCTCTGGGAGGCCTTCTTCGCCTGCCACAAAGATCTCCTCTTCGTCCTCTTCAAGCTCCTTTTCTCTGCTCAACCTCTCCTCCTCTTCCCGGTCCCAGAGCACTTCCTCCCACTGAGAATCACTCACTGCTACAGCGACCGTCTTTGCGTCCCGTATGTTTGGAAGGACAGACAATAGGAGATTGGACAATAGCTCAGATGTACCGTCGGCGGCCTGGGATTGAAGGACCGGGAGTGGGAGGTATTCGGCCTACATGTCCGCGTAAGTAGGAATTGGTAGACTTGGACAGCGCTCTACCGACCTCCAACAACATACCCTTCACCGCACCACCTGCAAGGATGACGTTCCCCACGCGAACGAGCCAGTCGTTACCAATCGCGAAAACGTGTCCTTCGACGGTCAGCTGCTGAGATGAGGTCTGCCCACGCTGCGAAGAGGAACTACTGCTCTGCCTGACAGGTATCCAACGTGCTTTGAGTTGGCTGAGGAGTTGTTCCAGTGCGCCTGGAGGCCGGAGAGTAAGGAAAGTAGTACGATAATGTGGCAGATGCGTCACTTGGGAAGACGTGCGGGTACCGCTGACTTGGCTGGGGGTGTTCTGGACCGTTGCCAACACATCTGCACGGGAGGGAGCAGCAGGGTCCTCCAAGAGCACAAAGACATGGTCATTCATTGTCAGCGTACACATGGACCGCTCAGCGGGGACGGAGAAGCCTGGTATAGAGCCGATGGTTGATCTGTACGAGCGAACGCCGAGAGTCCATCGTCCTCTGCTTTGACCCTGGGACGGGAATCAACACGAGCGTGGGCGGGGCGTCTATTGTAGCGAAGAGCCACGAACATGGTGATTTCGCATGATATTTTCCGTGATGAGCTCCAAGCCCGACGTCGGTGGATTTATCCATCTCGCCAATCTGTACGACAGTGAGCTTCGGTGAATTGGTTGATTGTTACGCACCCCGTAAAGCCCATATCGTGGTGGACGAGTGCGTGGGAAATACGCGTATGACGCGTCTACGATGCCTCCCAAACGCAAAGCTCCAGAGGACAACACTGCGCGCGTAACACGCAGGAAACAGCAGCCCATTGCCGGCGTGACGAGCAATAAAGATTCACCTCTTGACGAGCCAGATGAACTCAACCTGTCGTGGAGACCGCTTGTCCCCCCATCAACTCCTGGTCTTCGACCTGGCCCACGAGTCTTGATGGATTGTGTAGAAATCATTACTCCCAGAAGCTTCGGACTCAAGCTGGCCGGCGCCGCTTGTGCATCCCCAACTACCAACGGTGCAGCAGGTTTGATCGGCAAAGTTGTCTCAGCCCTCAAAGTGCCTTCTACTCCCTCGGGGCAACTACGCCATGCACCTGCTTCACTGCTCGTCCCAGCAAAAGCTGTCCAATTTCCGTCAGCCCGTCCTCCTCTTACCCCACGTGTCTCTCCCTCAAAGTCGCAGCCCTCGGGCAACGACGTGCCTGTTACACCGAGCAAGCGCCCCAGTCGTCCATCTTCCCCTAAGAAAGGGTATGATCCCACGAGCGTACCCATTCCTGTTAAACTCCCCGCTGTTTTGCCCGCTCACTTCGTGCCTTGTCTTCGGCTGCAAAAACGCACCATCTTGGATGCACTCCAATCATCTATATCATTGGAGGACATTGACGATCACGACCACTTGTCCACTAATAACACTGCCTATGCTCAATTGCACAGTTTACTCCGTGGCACGACGACGCGTGGAGAAGGGAATAGTTGTCTTTTGCTTGGACCGCGCGGAAGTGGGAAAACTTATGTACGCCTTTCTTATGATCAATGGTTAATGTCTTATGAGCAACGGTCGAATAGCTTATCGAGCGAGCAATCAAGAATCTGCCAGAGGAACCGATAGTTCTACGCCTGTCTGGACACACGCAGCATAATGACCGCTTAGCTCTGCACGAAATTGCACGCCAACTGTCCCAGCAGACCGGAAAGTCGTTCTTACGGGATCTAGACGAAGACGTCACCAACACGGAGGAAGAATCCAATCCGTTTATCGATCCAGGTCCCACGATATCCATCCCGCCACCGTCCCACCTCCCCGCTTTGATCTCTGTACTGCCTACCCTCTCCCGTCCAACGATCGTTATCCTCGATGCCTTTGATCTGTTTGCACAACATGCTAGGCAATCACTGCTCTATTGTCTCTTAGATACCGTCCAAAGTTGCAAGGTAGGGCAAGGTAACAATGGGCTGGCAGTCGTTGGGATCACCACTCGTATCGACACCATCAACCTATTAGAGAAGCGTGTCAAGAGTCGGTTTTCAGGTCGCATGATACGAACTGCACCTCCTTCTGATTTACTCTTCTGGATGAATGTCTCGCGACGACTGCTTAGTACATCCCTGAACGGTTCCAGTGAATGGGGTACTCTCTGGACTTTTGCAGTGCACACTTTTCTTGAAGACCGGAAGGTCGTGGACGCAATAAGGGATACGTTTGCACTGACTCGGGATGTCAGAATGCTCAAGCAACTGTTGGTGAGCAGTCACCTTTGTATCGCTTGACAGGGGGTGACAGGCCTATAGACTGCCGTTGTCACCAAGTTACGGCCGATGTCTCCATTTCCAACGGCATCCCACATCTCTGCGGCGGTTTCGGCTCAGCGACTTTGCCAAAAGTTTTCCAATTTACAAGGTGAGATCTCGTCGCTTCCTGTCAGATCATCGCACTGAACGTGTGCGCCGAACGAAGCACTCTCCTATCCCTCGGTCTGCCTCTTGGTCGCTGCAATGCACGCTCATTCAGTCGGCCACGACATGATCACGTTCGAGATGCTCCATGATGCATTCCGGGAAGAATTTCGCGCGTCTTCGGCAGCACCGATTCAGATCGAAGGGGGTAGTATCGGCATGGCTAGATGCACTCGAGACGTGCTCATGAGAGTACGTCCCACGAGTGATTGCAATCGTTTCTCATGCGACGTCATTCTGCTTTAGAGCTTTGAAGAGCTTGTGGGTGCGCGCATGTTCACGAGCGTCGTCGCACCGTCGTCCAACGTTGCTCCCGAGTTTGTGCGTTACCATTGCTTGGTCGAGAGGGGGGCTGTGAAGCAGGCGGTGAATGCGATGGGACAGACCAACGTCAAGAAGTGGCTCAATAAAGCGTCCTGACCCGTAAGCAGCAGGTATTGACCAACGACGTCGCAGCAGCATAGGTACGGACAAAATTGGATACCTCGTTGACTCATAGTGTAGGCTGAATGAAAGATAGGGATGCAAAGCACAAAGGTGATGTGTTATAGCATATGGGGAAGGATAGGGACTAGAGGCAGTGTCCTGCAGCGAGGGGCATCGATTTACAGTCACGCTCGTATTGGCTCCAAATTTAACTGCCTGCGTTACTGTAAAACGCGTAACCGGTTGATCAGCTGGGATGCCCTGAGAGTAACAGGACAGACAGTACAGTCCCTAGATGGCAGAAGTGGGAATGGTCCTGTAGCCAGGTAGAGCTATTATAGTAAAGTAGGGTAACTGGTAGTGTGGACGTCAACGCAATGACACCCCGCCCCCGCCGTTTCCCCGCACTGCCTACGCGAAGCGGTGGCAATTGACAGCTAAGTGGTCTCGAGGGACATCTCGGAGCCAACACAGATCCCGAATGTGGGGCACAACGCTCAAGTACTTATCTGAGGCCCATCCAGTGTAGATGTGATTATGTAACATATCACCCTTCTCTCCGAGCGAACAACACTCGGTCATCATCGCAGATGAATCCCACAAGCTCGACGGACATCCTCGCCTTCGACTACGTCGACGAGTCGTGAGCCACTATTCCCATTTCCGCTCGTTTTTTCGCTGAATCTATTAGTCACATGGATGCGTTCAAGGCTGCGCTCCACCTGGACGAACACGATCACTTTGGAGCGGCATCGCCGGGCGCGTATCCGGGTACCCCAGTTCCTCAAAGCCCGCGGATAAGAAAGGTTTCTGCGCTCTCTGATTTCGCCCCTGTCAATCTCAAAGTGAAGAGGTATGCGTTCCGTCTCTGTCTACACACGACCCCCATTGACGGATCTCGGTCAAGGAGGAGGAAGGGTGAAAGATCCCCAGAGCACAAGCAAGAATGGTTGTTCCTCCTCGTGAGGTGGCCACTTCTGGTACGCACCGGACGTTGACTTTTGCACGTGAAATTCTATTCATGCTTTTCCTCGGTCTGTGACAGTTGCTCATTTTCATCATCATCGCGGCACAGTTTGGTCTTTACATATTCATCAGACAGGTCGTCAACACCAAGGAATGGCTATCTGCTTGTGAGTCGAATCATGAACCCCCTTGATCTTGCCTCACGATCCATAAGGGAGGGGTCGGAAGGGGGAACTTCGTCGCCGTCTCCGCGCTTCACGAACTTATGCTGTAAGTACATCAATTCCAATTCCAATTCCCCGGGTTCCGCGATGCCATCCTGACTGTGTCTTACAGGAGTGGAAAGAAGCGGCCCTTACCCTGGACAGGTACTTGGACTTCCACGAGTGGAAGCGGATAGACGAAGACCCGTTTTACGATTGGAAGTTGGTCAAGAAGGTACAAATATTTTCAGCTCTCGTCGAGAAATCTCTGATCCAGTACCAGGTCAACCGGTCGCTCAGGATTTTGAGAGAGAGAAACGACGTTCGTGGAGTGCTCGGAGTGCTCGAAACGTGTATTCGGAGTAACTTTGCTGGCGTGGAATCACCGAGGTAATCAATGTGTGTTTAAACTGATCCAACCTTTGTGCTGACAGTTCCGTTGAAGGCTTTATAGCGAAGTAGCTCGTGTTCTTGCCAATCCGCCGACACATATCTCACTCTGTTTCAGACCTTTCTGGGGACAAAGAATTTGGTCGAATGTGTGTTGTTACTCCACTGCTTGGCTTTCCAGATGAAGTAATAATTGTCTCCCTTATCAGCATATCACGACGAGCAAGAAAGAGCTCTCCGGTTCATCCGTGAGTCAACGGAATTGTCGAGTGAAGAGAAGAAGCGGTTTTTCAAGAGTGCAAGCACCAATCTTGGCACTTCGGCGTTGTGCCTATCCGGTGGCGCGTCATTCGGTTATTGTGCGTAAATCGACTCATGAGAATACCGTTCGGTGATCATGACCGCTTGAAATGCAGACCACGTAGGGGTGGTGAAGGCGTTTCTCGATGCTGGTCTATTACCTCGCGTGATTGCGGGGACCTCTGCGGGTGGTCTTGTTGCTGCACTCGTATGCACAAGAACGGACGAGGAATTGAAAGCCCTCTTAGTTCCTGAATTAGCCCACAAACTCACGGCTTGCGACGAACCTTTTGAAGTTTGGTTTAAGCGTTTCTGGAAGACAGGCGCTCGATTTGACAGTATAACGTGGGCACAGAAGGTTTGTTACTTCCGAATTATCATCATCAGGCTTTCTTGATACATAATGATCTAGTGTGCATTCTTCACGAGGGGTTCGATGACTTTCCGTGAGGCTTACCTCAGGACAGGGCGGATCCTTAATATATCTGTTATTCCAGCTGAACGCCACTCGTCAGTTCCATCATTGATTGTTGAAAACTCTTCTGATCTCGATCGTACAGGCCAACAAAGTTGCTAAACTATGTTACTGCACCGGATACAGTCATCTGGAGCGCACTGCTGGCTTCAGCGGCAGTACCCGGTATACTGAATCCGGTGGTGCTGATGCAGAAACTCAAGGATGGTCGTCTTGTACCCTGGAATTGGGGGAGGAAATTCAGGGACGGTTCTCTGAGGTTCGCGGCACGCCGGGCTCGATAATACTATATGTTTTCTGTCCTCACGTTTGCCTGCAGGGTGGATATACCAATTCAAGCCCTCAATCTTTATTTCAATGGTATGATTTATGTTCATTTCGATACTCGCTGGTGACTGATGCTTTACTTGTAGTCACCCATCCAGTCGTGTCGCAGGTCAATCCACATGTCCATCTATTCTTCTTTGCACCTCGGGGTTCCGCGGGGAAACCGGTAGCTCATAGAAAAGGGAAAGGTACGCCCCAAATGGATTTGCTGGGCTCACCGTAATTGACACAGGCACTAGGTTGGAGAGGCAACTTCCTGTTATCCGCTGCTGAACAATGGCTCAAACTGGAGCTTACGAAGAATTTCAAGGCAAGTATGATATCCCGAGCATTGTCGGCATCCAGAGACAAAACTTGGCTTATAGGTCATCCGAGACCTCGAACTACTTCCGCAGTTGCTGGGTCAGGATTGGTCTAGTGTCTTCCTTCAGCGATTTGATGGAACCGTGACGTATGTACTGACCATGTTCAACGGTTGCGTTTCATATCTCACACCTTTGTTAGGATATGGCCAAAGACGCGACTCTTGGTGCGTGGATTCAAAGGTTCATCGTGTATTTCATTTGATTTAATCCTTTACAGGACTGGTTTCGCATACTGAGTGATCCCGACCCTCCAGAACTTCAGAGGATGATTCGAGTTGGTGAGATGGTTACTTGGCCAAAAGTGGGTCATCCTTTAGGCAATTGTGCGTGCAATTAATTTCGCCTGCGAAGTTGCACATTATAGAGAACCGGTATCGGATCGAGCAGCAGATAATGCTCGGTCGACAAGCTGTCCGCCGCGCCATACACCGTGTACGACCTAACCGGACCCCCACTGACACAGATGTTGTCATCAACGACAGTGACCCCGTGAAATATCTCGCAGGAACTCGACCGCCAGCAACTCCGGCAAGCACCGAGCCGCTTTTGGCATTGGATGCTGATGCAGAAAAGGCTTTCACGAACAATGGGACAGCATGGTATTTTCTGCGTGGACGTCCCGTTGTAAACGACGCTGTGGAGTCCGGCACGTCAACACCATGTGACACTGGATACACAAGTACTACAGACCCCCTCCGCTCTCCTGCTCTCCGACGCAAATGGGCTTCAGATCTACTTGAGTCGCGCGGGTCTCCCGACGGAGATGTACCTGTTACCTCAGACCGTCCTCATACCACACAGCGTGCAAGCGGCTCTGCACAAGCCACTTTTTTCACCAAACTAGGACGGAAGTCCGTTACCGCGCTCACGATACCGTTTTCCTCCCCGCTCAGGTCCTCCAAAGTCATGGGAAGTAAAGAGCCCAGCCCAGATAGACATGCGTCGCCCTGGAGCACTGATACTTCTTCCGAAGAGGACGAAATAACCCTTAATGATTTCAAACCTGCCCGAGCAGGCCGGCTGCCGTCCCTCGTGCGAGACGCGCAGGTTGATTCTGATCGCGGAGGGCCGCTGGAAGACGCAGACTCGGATTGATATATGGAATCGCGAGGGACTTTATTGTTCGTATTAATTGATACTCCGTATTGTATTCCGTATTGTAGCCATAGAACTGTCCTTGTTGTCTTGTCCACGTCAAGTAACGCTATTTGTAGCCCCTGATGGCCCGAATCCCGTGTCTCGTGCTCACCTGACTCGGAATTACCATGTCTAGTATGTCACCCGCTATGAGTGCTCAAGTACTGGCAGAGGCTGCTGCCAGGCGTCGTGCAAGCACGGAAGCAGGTACTTCAAACGCTCAGCTCATCCAAGAGCACGAGAAGCGGCAAATGTTTCGGCGTCTCATCGAACCAGGCATTTTTCGGCCCAACTCCAAAGAGGTTGCGATGGACGCTCTCAAGGCAAGTCTGCTCGTCCCAAACTCTACCAGTTGATCTGACTCTTGCTCGACGTCTCGGACGTCTACGTGGACCCTGCAGACCTTGTCCACGATGGCAGAGAACATCCTGCGCGAGCCAGAAAACCCCAAATATCACTCTTTCAAGCGCGAAAACGATACCATCAAGCGCCGATTGATACAGCCGAAAGGCGCTCTCGAGTACGCTCTGGCAGTAAGTCGCATTCGCGTCGCTTTTGCATCCCGTCGCCCCGTACTATCATTCTGCACCTTCCGTTTCAGCTCGGGTTCCGTCCCCAAGTGAGTAGTGTCGTTTCGATAGGTCGCCGGTAGGGGGCCTCGTTTGACGTCGATGGATCTTGTCTTTGCAAGGTGATGGGGTTCCAATCGTATTATGTGTTCAACCCCAGTCGGATGGCGGACCTACGCGTCGGCGCTGCGATTCTCAAGGAAGCGCTCGATCGTGAGACGGAAAAGGAAGAACGTGAACAGCGGAACAGGGAGGAGCAAAAGGCGGCTGCGGCTGCCGTCGCTCAAAATGTGCGTGTTGCTCGCATCGTCGTTGGTGTCTCTCTCTACTTCGTATACGTGTTGACCCCCCGCCCTCGCCCTCACCCCTGCGTCGAGCAGGTCAAGTTGGCATTTTTGGATGATCGCAAGCGCAAGACGATGCGCGACGAGAGGGAGCGGGAACTGAGAGAGGCTCGAGAAGCGGCGCGAGGATCTCAGGATGTGACGGTGGTTGCACTGTCGCCCGAGAGAGATCAAAGCCCCGTCTCGATGCCACCTGGCTTGGGGCACACGCTGGCCACGGTCGATCATGACTCTGACCAACCGCCCCCGTACAGGCTGATCGCAGGAAGGGGGTGTGTGGTTGTCCAGGGAATCACCCCGTACAGACTGAAGGCAGGAGCAGGTGCGAGGAGCGACCTGAGAGTCGTC
>JBBPLO010000124.1:0-32238 GCA_038089835.1 Retiboletus flavoniger
TTGATCCACCTGACATCATCTTTCAGCAAGACAATGACCCCAAGCACACTTGTAGAAAGGTGAAGGAGTGGCTAGAAGAGCAGGATTTTGAGACCATGGTGTGGCCTGCACAGTCTCCTGACCTCAACCCCATTGAACATCTCTGGGGTTACCTCAAGAGAAGGCTGGCAGAGTATGAACATCCCCCTAATGGAATTTTGGAGTTATGGGAGAGGATTGAGGAGGTATGGGAGGGGATACCAGTTGAGGAGTGTCAAAAGTTGATTGAAAGCATGCCAAGGAGGGTACAGGCTGTGGTTAAGGCCAAAGGAGGATATACCAAGTACTGATATATGCCAAATATCCTCTCAGTATCAAAAGTCCAAAAACTGTTCCAGTGGTATTTCTGATTTAAAATAGGCATATCTCTACAGCCCCTGAGCCGAATCACATGACCCAGGAACCGATTTGTAGCCAAGGGTTTGTACTTTGTTTGGTCTCACCAAAGCGAGGTGTGATTCCCACGAGTGATTGCGGGGCACTTCGCACCCCAGTTTGGGGTTAGTTATTGGAACAGTTTTTGGAGTTACTGTATTTACATTGGCCCTAGAGGCCACTGTTCTTTCAGCTGCTGCTGCTCTTTCTTCTGCCCTTTTGGCCCTTCCTTGTGCTCCTTCAAGCATCAGCTGCATGGTTGCGAGCTGCTGTTGCATGGCCATCATTATGGCCCTGCAAGTCTTGGTCCATTTTCTCTGATGATATGGGGGAGTCAGAGAGGTTTTCTGATTTGTTCTCTGTTTCAGAGAACTCTTGTTGATTCCTTGGGTCCCACACATTTAGGAACCAGAGTGTCTTCTTTTACGTATTGAGATGGTAAGCCTTGGTATTGTTTGTATGTGAAATGTACTTCCGCATTATATAGGTGATTGACTGGGTCTATTTCGGTCCTTGTTGCTTCAAAGCTGTTGCTAATGAAGTCTTTAATGTATTGAGGAACTTCTTCTTCCTCGATCTTTATCTCGTGGGAATTATCATCATTTGGATCCCAGTCGATGTACTTGGTCTCGAAGTCTAAGAGTTGCGCTTCGCACTCTTCCTCTTCTTTGATCTCGACCTTGACAGAGGGTCGGATTGAGATTGTGCCGAATTCGGCTCTGCTTGGTGAACCTAGGCTTCTAAGGTTCGGGAACATCCTTTTTATGAAAGACGATTCTAAATCTTCTGAGGCTCTTCACTCTCTAGGAAGTGCCTATCAGATCTCAATCTCCAACTAGATGTTCGAAAGACTAATCTATTCTCAAGAAAGAGGGGCACAGTACCGCTCTTGCCTCTTTCGAGAGAAGTATTGTATAGACTAGCATTGAAAGAAATTGGCCTCACATGGACCAGGCTTTCACCATTCAAAGGTAAAGATAGGTAGGTGTGGCGGGGGTTTAACCCTTTAAATCCTCTTGAGGATACCAACTACTGGCTCCATATGGGGCAACCAGTCTCTCTGTCCTCTAGTGGATGTGGCTACATAAAATTCAAAGGTTGCCAAGTGGCGTTGGAAGAGTAATGGGAGTCCCTTATAAAGCCTAGAGTCTGGCTAGATTCCCTTTTCTGCTAGGGGCCACAGTTGGCTCAAAGGCCGATGTGAGGTAATGAGAAGAGTATGTCGGGAAGTGAAGACTAGTCAAGTTCTAATGTTGACAACCTCAAACCACTGGGGCTAAGGCAACACACAATCAGATACTGACTTGCAAGTAAGCAATGGTGGGGAAAACCAGCAAGAACTTGACTGAGAGTTCTGCTGGAATCAATTGACTACTTATACTAATTACATTGTTTGTACATGTATGGTTGTTGGTCCGTGTGCATATGTATTACTAAGCAATGACATAGTCCTTACTAAGATATGATGTCATAGATAAGAGATAGCAAAAATAGACAAGGTCTAGATCGGTCTAGACTGATGCACATAATATGACGTATGGTCATGTGATTGAGAACAGTGAAAATCATCGGTAGAGGTCATATTACTACTGTGATATAAGTGAAAGTAAAGGTGAAAATAAGAGTTCATAACATGCAATACTAGCATACTTCTAAAGTGTCATCCTTTGCTGATCTCTAAGAATCCCTTAGTAGACTTTTTGTCTAAACCCTTGTCCTACTTGAGAAGTCAGTCTCTTCATGAGTATCACCTCAAATTGTGCAAGTACCCCTTGAACCCTAGTTTGTACACTTCGCTTTACAAAAGATCAAGTATCTCCTCAGTCCCACCTACTCAGGTGAAGGACCTCCCACCTCCCCACCATGTCTTACAAGTCCCCTGAGGACAGCAAGCCTGAACATCTCAGCCTCACTCAATACCAAGCCTTGATGAATTGCCAGGTCTAGCAGGAACCCCACCCCCAATCCCTTGTTCTCACCTCAATCTCCTGCCCCTCATCCATGGAACCCCCAACAACCACTTAGTCAACCATCCAACCTTCCTCCATGACAACCTACCCCATCCCCATGAAACTCCAGCCCTCAACCCCAATGCCCCACCACCCCAGTCAACTATAACTATCCCCCCAGTTCCCCAATCATGTCCACTACTCAAACCACTGAATTAAAAGTGGCTCTTCCTGCTGACTTCTCTGGAAAATCCACCAATGTCTCTTGATGGATGAAGGCTATATGAGCCTACTTCCTCATCAACAGTGCTCTCTACTCCTCTGATGCTGACAAAATCATGACTGCCCTAAATAAGATGTCTGAAGGATGATGTGCCACCTTCACCAAAGCATGATATGACAAGATGGCTGATGTCACCATCACCACTGGAAAGACTTTTGATGAATTCGCCATGGACTTCGAGTCCACATTCTTCCCCTTTGACGCCAAAGCCACTGCCCAACTCAAGCTCGCTAAACTCCGCCAACTCTCCAGCCACACTACTGATGTTATGATTTTTCTTCCTCACCATTGGATGCTGCTTGTTATCCACTTTGCCTCCATCCTCTCTTGGAGAGGCAGATGATCACTGCACACATGGTCTGCCTTCTTATTCCTATGTGGACCATCCTCGTTATTCCTTTGTCGATTGCCATTAGATCATCCCCTCACTATGACTGTTGCCATGGACACCGCTCCTAACTAGATTCTCTCACATCTAGTCATTTCCACTCCATTCCACAGCCTTCCCTTTCCCATGTGCTATCTTCCTGTCTTATAAGTAGTTATGTCCAAACCCTGTAAAGTCCTCTATTCTTGATCTGCGCAATACTAGTGTACCATCTAGAGTCCCTCCCAAGTCCCTCTGCCCCAGAATGCCCTTAGCGACTCTAAGCGCACCTCTCTCCTGATCCCAGCACTATCAGAGACCCCCTGATTCCTCTCAGTCCCTATCAGACGTCAGTCTCTCCATGAGTATCACCTGATAGCTGATCTCTCTCGTGTCATAGCCACCCTCAGTGCGCTACGCGTAACAACTGATGGCTTGAAACAATACATCACTGACTTCCAGAACCTTTCTGGGACATCACTGATGAGATCACCCTCATTGATTATTTCTCTCTTGGGCTCGACCAACAGCTCACCACCATGATTCTCTCCATGGGGACAGTCCCTACCATGATCAAGGAATGGATTGAGAAAGCCAAAACCTTCCATGTGCAGAAAATGCACATCCAAGCTCTCCACTCTGGAAACACCCCTGCATGGTCTTCCCTGCAATCCCAACGTGACCCCAATGCCATGGATGTCAACACTGCTACCCTTGCCAAACTCACCCCCACCGAATGGGCTAAATGCATCAAAGAAGGATGATGCTTCCATTGCTGCATCATAGGACATAATGTGAGGGAATGTAAGAAAACCTTCTGCCCTTCCAGAAGTCAAAATATTTGTTCCACCACTATTACTGCCACTCCCATCCTGGTGACCACCCCTGCTCCCCTGCCCTTGCCTCTCAAGCCCACCTCAATCTTAGAACAATATGTAAACTCCTTACCCACCTCAGGGAAAGATGAGAAAGAAATCCATTTGGTCCTCAAAATATGTTACAAAGAGGAAGGACCTAAGGAGAATGAAGAGGTGAACTCTGTAACCTATGCTAAAATCCAAGAAGTAAAGGATTTTTGAAAAGAGAAGTCACTTTGACATCTACTTCTCTTAACACCACCAATGTACTTGTAGCTTCCCCAAGCAATTGAACCCTTCGTTTGAAAGTTACTTTACAACAAACCATCAAAACTTCTGCTCTTATCAACTCCAAAGCTACAGGAAATTTCATCAACCCCAGACTTCTCCCAAAAGGAAAATTCTTCCATCCTCACCTTCAACGTAGATGAAACTAAAAATCACACTGGCCAAATTGACTGGATAGTGGTCATTTGCCTCACTAGTGGACAATTCTCTTGCACTACGAAGTTCTTCGTCCTCCTTCAGAAAACCCCTCAAATCATCCTTGGTTTACCTTGGTTATCCACCTGGAACCCTCACATCAACTGGAAAGCCCACACACTCACCTTCCCTTCTTCTAAACCTCAGAGAGTTGAGCAGTCTCTTCATGAGAATTCTCCCCTGTGTTATGCATAGCGTAACGAGAAGACTAGGGCGCTAGAGAGGGTTGACTATCAGGCAATACTCATGAAGAGACCAATGTCTGATAGTAGTGCTGGGATGTTTCACTAGGGTCCTTAGGGTTTTACTGGGAGCTGGATCAGATTCTTAGAGTTGCTAAGAACGGGGGAGGACTAGGAGGACTCTAGATGTTACACTAGTATTGCGCAGATCAAGAATAGGGAAAGTACAGGAATATGACTTGGTAATTATAACAGGGAAAGTTCCCACGCACAGACCAAGAATGACTATGGGAAGTGAGGAGATGACTAAGTGTAAGAGAACCTAGTTAGAAGGATAGTCCATGGAGATAAGAGTCAAGGGGATGATGTTCTAGGGAATAACTGAAAAGGAGAGCATAGAAGGTCCACCAATGAAGAGGATTACCTCTCTAACTTGTGGAGTATGTTACAACTGAACCATCCAAGGTGAGGCAGAACAAAGGTGTCTGGACTAGCGTACTGGGGGAACGTGACGGAACTGTCCTGGCAGGTTCTACTACCACAAGGTTGGAGGCTCATGGCTTTCAAAGACAAGGGGTGAAGAGGGGCGAAGCCTCAAGGTAAGCCCGAAGGCTTCAAGGGATCAGGTGACCAGACAGGAGATGGTTGTGTATTGAAGTTAATGGTCAAAGTGAGGAATACAAGATAGCCATACTATGCTTATATACCGGTGCTAGGAGTGCACAGACCATGTAATATATATGGGTGCAAGTCATGGCTAGGTAAGAGTCCATGAGGAGCACAGGAAGTCTATCTATAGATGAGAGACGATACGTCGATAAGCAGGTGTACCATGAGGAGCATATGATGGCTGTCTAGGCTGAGAGGACTTGAGGGGACACATGAGAGCGTATGGGTATAAGCAAAGGCATGAGGAGTGCCAAGGCATCAGATAGGAGATGGCCATCTAGACTGAGGGAATGCAAGGGGATCCATGGGAGGAGATGAGGGCATGAGGGGTGCTGAGGCGACAGATATGGGGATGATGAGTGAGAGCACCTGAAGGCACAGGGAATGCTGAGGTGACAGGGAAGAGGTGGCCATTGGGGCCAAGAGAACACGAGGGACGCGTAGTAGATGCGTAGGCTAAGACAGGGGCACTAGAAGGTGCCAAGGCGTGGGAGAAGGGTACACGTGGGAGGGACGCGTAAGCTAGGAGCTAGGGGAGCCACTGGTGGTACCGGGGCATGAAGATAGGAGGGGACCGGGATACGCAGGGCGAGTACCAGTCAATAGCGAGACGCAGGTTAGGCGTAAGCATCACGTGGTGAGACGCGTAGGTCACGAGGGATGAGCAGTCACATGGGGATCATGTGGAGGGTCCTAGAGCAGATGCTAGAGGGGACTCGGAGGTAGCCGAGGACTAGGGGTAGGACGAGTATATCTCCGACGTAAGGAAGACCAGAGGTCATGTGGAGGTCACGAGGGTTGAGGAGATCTTGTGATAGTCACGAGTGACTGCAAGGGTCACGTAGATGCAACAGAGGGACGTGGTGCCGGAGGTAGCTGGGGCTGGGGTTAGCTAAGGGTTAGCTAAGGGTGACTGGTAGCCAAGGGGCTAGCAGTGATGAGGGTGTGCTCAGAGGTAGCTGAGGGCTAGGACAGGGGACGAGTAGTACTGCTGCAGTGGCTAAGAAGAGAGGGGTACTCTCCTGCAGGGTTAACAAGGGTGTGTGGACGAGGGACAAGAACATGTGATGAGGGAAAAAGGCTAGGGGCATACGTGAGTTGTAACACAAGCTCCCTGTTAAGGGGCGAAACTCCAGTGAGCCTAAAACCTAAAGGGGACAGCGGGGGTGCAGGTAGTCACGGAAGTCGTGAAGAAGCGTGAGGTAGTCCAGGTAAACGTGGGTACGGAGGTATGGTCGTACGTTGGTGTCCCAGGAATGGAGACATACGATGGTGGGTTTGCGAGGGATGATGGCAGGTCTTTGACTTTGAGCGGCGGGCATGGTGGTAGAAGTCAAAGGGGATCTCTGAGGGTAGAGAGGTGAGGATGGGGTTTATATTCGAGTCAAGAGAACTCTAGGGCAGATGTTCTCAGGTATCAAGGATTCATCGGATTGGTTACCAGCAAGGTGGGGAGACAGAGTGACTACCCCCTGAATAGGGGTGGAGGCCATGGAACCAGGGGCAAGGATGGAGGGTGACCGGAGAGCTTTTGTTAGGCCAGAGCTAGACTGGGCGAAGAAGTGTGCCGTGGGATGAGGAGCTTTGGTAATCCAGCGCTGTACTGGAGAAGACCAGGGGAAGACTGAGAGCTGTTTATACACTGCTAGTGTACTCCCATGGGAGATTGAGATGACCCCAAAGGGCAGGCGAGGGGTGGTGTCCAAGTAGGACTAAGTGTACTGGGTTGAGTCTAGTGCAGGGGTTTCCAGGTTGATTCCGGAGTGGGGTAGTCAGGTTGTTGCTGACACGAGGTCATGGGGGAGCCCAGGAGAATGCACGGGAACTGTCCTGGGGTTGTCGGGCTAGGGAACCAATGGTTAGACTTGGGGGTAAGAACCGAATGAATGGCCGAGGCTAGGGGGTGTCTGGCGAAGGACCAAGGTAGTTTAATCTCATTGCAGAGAGGACAAGGATGGGCTAAGAACTGTGTGAGGACGGAGTCGATGTCGTGGGGTAGTTTATTCTCATTGCGGAGATGACCAGGGGCGCTAGCGAAGGCGGAGTGTCGAAGGGTGATCGACTGAGTGTGCAGTTTTACCACATGCAGGTGGTATGGGGGGTTTACCTCCTGGCAGGGGCAAGCTGCTGTGAGCGAGCGGGCGAGCAGGTATCTCCCGGTAGCGGTTAACTACCGAAGGTCAGGAAGAGGACAGGTACCTCCCAGCAGGGGTGAGCTGCCGAAGGCGAGCGAACAAGCAAGTACCTCCTGGCAGAGGTGAGCTGCCAAGGGCAGGGAGAGTGAGTACCTCCCGGCAGGGGTGAGCTGCTGAAGGTGAGTGAACAGGCAAATGGGTAAGTACCTCCTGGCAGGTGTGAGCTGCTGAAGGCAAGGGAGAGAGCGGGTACCTCCCGGCAGGAGTGAGCTGCCGAAGGCGAGAGGTCAAGCGAGTACCTCCCGGCAGGGGTGAACTGCTGAAGGTCGCGAGGGAGTGCGTGAAGCCGTGGAACTGGGTTGGGCCGAGGTTCATACCGGAGGATCTTTTATACACGATTAGTGTACTTCCGAGGAAGATTTAGACAGGCTGTGGTGGGCCAGGCACAAAGTGGAGGTGAGCCATGGATCAGGGGAACCGGGGACGGTGTTTGACCAGTTATTCAAAGCTTTGATAGACCAGCGCTGTACTGGTGCAGAGAATGCAGTTTTTCCTCATGCTGGAGGGTCAAGGTGGGGGACGCATTCAAGGGGATGCCTAGAATGGAGACAGCGCTCAAACGGCCTGTGGGTTGGACTTCAAGGGGATTCCTTAAGTCCGGGACGAAGTGCAAGGTGGGGTTTGCCTAGTAGGTAGAGTGTGCAGTTTAACCTCATGCTGGAGGTGACAAGGTCCATGGAACCGGGTGTTAGGACAGGTGACCAGTGTGCTAGGACTAGCAAGGACATAGTTTAGCCTCGTGCAGGAGGTGACAAGGTGGTGCCGGTTAGGCCAGGGATGCAGTTTAACCTTATGCCGGAGGTAACAAGGTGAAAACAGGGGTTAGAGGAAAATTAAAATTTCCTAAGACAAATCGCTTGGACCACCAGAGGGGTCCTCACAGTACTCAGAATGCACGCTTTGGTTCACTGCAAGCTATGCTTGCCTTACGTTCACCTTGTATTGTCTTCAGGACGTTGGTTTGGGACGCCAAACCAGTGGATCACCTTCCGGCTCTCCATTACCACTACCTCCTGGCTTTTGCAATAAAAAGTGGGGATCGACCCCAATCCCAAACCAGACAGGGGACCTGGACGGCCGTATCAATTCTGTGGCAGGCTCCAGACGAGGGACAATGAGGGGGGGGACAACAGAGACAGGTGGAGGAGTCTACTGAGGAGGAGTGAGGAGGGTGCTGGTGGGCCACAGAAAAAAAATTTGTTGGGCTGGTGATGTGGTGTCAAGTGGGTTCAAGATGGTGGCCAGGGGTGCTTTAAGTAGTTTTACATCATGTTGAGGATGTGGAGGGGATAGGGAAGTGTATGCAGTGTCCAGGGAATTATCCCGTGCAGACCGAAGGTGGGGACAGGGTGCGCGTGTGCCCAGGGAATCATCCCGTACAGGCCGAAGGCAGAGGAAGGTGGGACAGGGGTTGGTCAAGTTTGACCCGAGTGATGACCAGTGAGGTCCAAGGAGTGGTGCAGTTAGTTAGAGCTGTGCGCCAGCCTAGGTCATAAGACCTGCGAGAGGGGAAACGATGGGGATTCCAAAGTTCGGTGAGGGGTAACCGAGATAGGGGTTACTGCTCAGGGGCAGCCGGGCTTGGGTATTACTGGCTTAGACAAGGGGGTTGCTAAGCTAGAGGCTGGTGTGATGGGCATTGCTTAGCACAGGAGTTTACTGACATCCAGCGGTCAGGCGAGGGGTGTGGCAAGTTTAACAATGTTCTGGGTCTACTTTCACAAACGGGTGGTGTTCTTCCTCAGATGAGGTGGTGTTGGTATATCAAGGTGAGGAGTTTAACGATGTCCTTAGGTCATTTTTCTGGGGACAAAGGGTGGTCGTAGCTAGGCAATACTCACGAAGAGACCAACATCTAGTGGGGGTGGGGGTGGGAGTGCAAGGTTGGGGTTATCCACTGCAAGTTGGATCAAGGGGACTGGTGGGGTCAGAGAGAGATACGGGGTAATCAAGTACCACTCATCGTTGCAGCAGCGAGGGCAGGGCAGAGGACTAGCGAGGGCAAGGTTAATGAAGGTGGGGAGTTGAATGTACCTGATAGTACTCCATTGAAGCATACTTTGACCATTTGTTACAACTGAACCATCCAAGGTGAGGCGGAACAAAGGTGTCTGGACTAGCATACCAGGGGAATGCGATGGAACTGTCCTGGCGGGTTCTACTACCACGAGGTTGGAGGCTCATGGCTTTCGAAGATGAGGGGTGGCAAGAGGCGAAGCCTCAAGGTAAGCCTGAAGGCTTCAAGGGATCAGGCGACCAGACGGGAGATGGTTGTGTATCAAAGTTAATAGTCAAAGTGAGGAATACAAGATAGCCATACTATGCTTATATACCGGTGCTAGGAGTGCACAGACCATGTAATATATATGGGTGCAAGTCATGGCTAGGTAAGAGTCCATGAGAAGCACAGGAAGTCTATCTATAGATGAGAGATGATACGTCGATAAGCAGGCATACCATGAGGAGCATATGATGGCTGTCTAGGCCGAGAGGACTCGAGGGGACGTGTGAGAGCGTATGGGTATAAGCGAAGGCATGAGGAGTGCCAAGGCGTCAGATAGGAGATGGCTGTCTAGGCCGAGGGGACGCAAGGGGATCTGTGGGAGGAGACGAGGGCACAAGGGGTGCCAAGGTGACGGATACGGGAACGATGCGTGAGAGCACCTGAAGGCACAGGGAATGCCGAGGTGACAGGGAAGAGGTGGCCATTGGGGCCAAGAGAACACGAGGAACGCATAGTAGATGTGTAGGCTAAGACAGGGGCACTAGAAGGTGCCAAGGCATGGGAGAAGGGTACACGTGGGAGGGACGCATAAGCTAGGAGCTAGGGGAGCCACGGGTGGTACTGGGGCACGATGATAGGAGGGGACTGGGATACGCGGGGCAAGTACCAGTCGATAGTGAGACGCGGGTTAGGCGTAAGCATCATGTGGTGAGACACGTAGGTCATGAGGGATGAGCGGTCACATGGGGATCACGTGGAGGGTCCTAGAGCGGATGCTAGAGGGGACTCGGAGGTAGCCGAGGACTAGGGGTAGGATGAGGATATCTCTGATGTAAGGGAGACCAGAGGTCACATGGAGATCACGAGGGTCAAGGAGATCTCGTGATAGTCACGAGTGACTGTGAGGGTCATGTAGACGCGACAGAGGGACGTGGTGCCAGAGGTAGCTGGGGCTGGGGTTAGCTAAGGGTTAGCTAAGGGTGACTGGTAGCCGAGGGGCTAGCAGTGACGAGGGCGTGCTCAGAGGTAGCTGAGGGCTAGAACAGGGGACGAGTAGTACCGCTGCAGTGGCTAAGAAGAGAGGGGTACTCTCCTGCAGGGTTAACGAGGGCGTGTGGATGAGGGATGAGGACATGTGATGAGGGAAAAAGGCTAGGGGCATATGCGAGTTGTAACAGAGTATGTTGTCCATAGTAAGAAACTATGGTGGAGAAATGTACAAGTAAGAGAATTTGATGATGGGGAAAGAAAATCATAACATTACCCCCTTCGTATAATCAAGCCCCAGGCTCAATCAAGAACCCATTCCTATGAAAGTGTTCTTCCAGTCAGGGATCCGATCCCAAAGATAGCACCCTGTTGGGAGGGGGAAAGCACCTCAAACAGACAGTTATTGATGACATGCCCAGGTTCATAGCAAATTCCACAATTCCTATGGGGGCAGAAGCATTCCGTGTGCCCCCAATTGTTACAGTAGCCACACTGGAAAAGTGAACATTGAACTGTGAGATGTCCAGGGATGTAGAGGTGGCAGTGGCTACAGTGGTGGTGAGGGCAGTCCTGAAGATAGTGCCCTCATAGACCACATTGATGACAGAGGGTGAATGGAGTGGCTGGGGAGGGACGGAGGATGTCAGGCCAAGGGATGACCCGAACTGGGAAGGAGAGAATGGAGTTTCCATTGGGAAGATGGATCTCACATGGTTCTGTGCAGATTGGAAAGGTGGGGGGGATTGGGAGTTCTTCCTCAACAGTGACAGAGATGGTTGTGACATTCTCAGTGGGGACAGGATCCTCAGGGATGGGGATTGAGATGGAGGAGTCGCTGAGGGGGTTTGTAAGGGGTTCCAGAGGAGAAGGGGAAGAGTAGGGGAAGTCTGTGAGCCATTTGATGAGAGGTCTCGAGTGAGGGGGAGGAATGGAAAGAGAAAGGGGGCAGGGTTGAGAGAGGAGAAAATATTCTACGTTTTGTACATAAAGGTCTTTTTATGTGTGAGGGAGGGATGAAAGAATATAACAAATAGTTGGATAGATGAGGGTGTGGGGAATTTCTTCTACATAGATGGTGAAGCCGTGGAGGGATAAAGCAGTTAAACTATGGTGTGAGGCTTCATTCAAGGTGAAGTGAAGGGTGGGGTCAGGGGGATTTTGGGTTTCCACGAGATGTTGAGCAAGGCAACAGTGTGATAGGTGTGGATGAGAGAATGGGTCACTTCATCATCAGGAAAGCTAGGATGAGCTTCAATGGTGAGGGAGAGAGCCAGAGTTTCAAGGACAGTAGCAAACAATGAAAGTCTTTCTCATTCAGGCAGGTATGAGGGGAAGGCTCATTATGACCATAAAATAGAGCATGAGGATGAGGAGGATGAGGATGAAAGGGGGGATATGTTTCGTGAAATGGGTTGGGACATGGTTGATGAGGGATAAGGGGGAGGAGGGCATGTATAACATTTTAGCAAGGCGATACTCACAAAGAGACTGACGTCTTGTGAACATTATTTGGTTTCTAGAGAGAGTGGAGACATTTATAGGCTGAGAGGATTCGGGTTGCATAATGAAGGTTAGATTCAGGTTCCCATGTGTCCTCAGAGTGTGGGTAGCCTTTCCATGAGGTCAGGAACTGTCATCTAGACTGTGGTCCTTTGTGACTGTGGATTGTTTCAACTTCGTATTCTTCCTCTCAGTTAACAATGTCAGATAGTGGTCATGGGAATGGGGTGCCATAAACTTGGGTGGTGCGATAAGGGGACAGAAGGGCAGTGTGGAAGGTGTTATGGAGGCACCATGTGGGAGGGAGTTGGAGTTTGTAAGATACTGGGAATAAGACATGGATGATTTCAAATGGGCCGTAGTGCTTTGGTGCTAATTTTCACAAGGGAAATCAGAGGTGGAGATTAGTGGCTTCTAGCCAGACTTGGTCTCCAACTTTCCATGGGGAAAAGTTTCAGAATGACTGGAAGGTCATTAATTTCCATGCAGATTCGTGGGCGGCAAGGGCTTCTTTTCTATTTTCGTCCAGAGTTGTTAGTTGGTTCTCAAGTGCTGGGATGAAGGTTTTGCCCAGTGGAGGGAAGGCTCTGGGTTCATAGCTGTATAGCAGAGAGAATGGGGATTTCTGAGTGGAGGAGTGGAGGGCAGAGTTGTGGTGGAACTTGGCTGCAGACAGAGCAGTTGACCAGGAATGGGGGTTGTTGGCACAGAAGATGCATAGATAGACCTTGAGTTCTTGGTTTGTTTGTTCAGTTTGGCCTTTAGTTTGAGGGTGGTAAGCAGAAGACAAACGAATGTCATATCTTAGGAGTTGAGCAAGTTCTAAGGCGAAGGCAGAAGTGAACTGAGGGCCATGATCAGATATGATGGAATTGTAAAGGCCAAACTGTTTGAACACGTTTTCAAAAAAGAGGAGGGCTACTCCAGTGGCATCAATGGTTTTAGAACAGGGAAGGAGAATAACCCCCTTAGTAAGACCATGGTCGACCACAACCATGATAGAATCAAAAGAGTTGGATGGGGGGAGGTCGGTGATGAGATCTATGGAGAGTTGACAGAAGGGGATGGTGGAGGATGAGGTGATTGGGGTGAGAGGGGGGTGTGAGGGATGGGTGTTGACTTTGTTCTATTGGCAGGTGGGGCAGCCAGCAATAAAATGTTTGATGAAGGTTGCTAGACTGGGTCACCAAAAATCATGCTCCAGGATGGTTTTTGTGTGAAAGATACCCATGTGGCTGGTGAGTGGGGAGGAGTGGATAGAGTGTAAGAGGGGGGATCTGGCAGAGAATGGAATGTACATTCAGTGTCGAAAGAATAGGTGGCCATTTTCGAAGGTCCAATTGGAGGCAAGGGAACAAGGAAATAAGGGGGAGGAGCAAGAGATGGCCTTCAGAGCACGAACAACTAGGAGGTCTGAGGGGGTGGAGGATTTGATGAGGTTCGAGAGGATTAGATCTAGGGTGTTGATGATAAGGGGTTCTGGAACAATAGAGGAGTCGATATCATTGGATAAGGTGTTGATATGGTCTCGGCAAGATAGAGTGTCTGCTGGTCCCATCTTGGTGCCTGGGGTGACCTTCCATTGGATGTCAAAGTCTTGAAGGAAGAGGGCTCAGCAAGCTTGTCATTGAGAGAGTTTGCATGGGTCATGCAAGTAGGAAAAGTTCTTGTGGTCAATGATGATGATGATGGGATGAGAAGCACATTGCGGATGATGACACCATTCAGAAAGGGCAAGGATGACTGTGAGGAGTTCTCTGTCATAGATGTTATAGTTGCATTCAGCGGGGGCAAGGGTTTTTGAGAAATAGGCTAGGGGGCAGAGATCTCCATTTGAGTCTGGTTGCATGAGGACTGCACTGGTGGCTGATAGGGAGGTGTCAGTCATGAGGGAGAATGGTTTGGAGGGGTCAGGAAGTGAGAGGACAGGGATGGAACAGAGGGTGGAAATGAGAGATTGGAATGTGGTTTGTTGGGGGGAGGTCCAATTCCAGATTTCGTTTTTCCAGGTGAGAGAGACTAGGGGGGTGACAATGTTGGAGAAATTGGGGATGAACTTTCTGTAGAAGTTGGCAAATCTAATGAAGGATTTGATCCCGGTAACTGTTGTACAAGGTTTCCAGCTTTTGAGGGCAGAGAGTTTGTGAGGATCCATCTGTACTTTGCTGTTTTCAATGATGAGGCCCAGGTATTCCATAGTTGGGGTGTTGAAGGAGCATTTGAAGAGTTTGAGTGATAAGTTATGTTCACATAGTCAGAGGAGAACTCGTTGGGTGTGTTCATGGTGGAGAGAGAGGGGTCCTTTGGTACAGATACCTAGGTTGTCCATGTAGATCTTCAACCATCATTCCATGATCATATCAGTGAAGATATGATTCATGAATGCCTGGAAAGTTGAGGGGGCATTGGAGAAGCCAAAGAACATCACTGTGGGTTTGAAGAGTCCTAGGGGAGTGATGAAGGCTACCTTCCATTGATCAGATTCGTGAATGTGAATGTTGTTATAACCCCAACGGACATCCACTTTGGTGAAGTGATTTGTGTCTTTCATGTCATCTAAGAGGTCAGAGATGAGAGGTAGAGGGTAGGCATTCCGAATGGTGTGGGAGTTCAAGTATCTGTAGTCTTGACAGGAATGAAGTGTCCCATCTTTCTTTGGAACAAAGAAAAATGGAGAAGCTTGAGGGGATTTGGAGGGGACAATATGACCAGTTTTGAGATGTTCCTCAATGAATTCTCTAAGAGATTCTTTCTCCTTGGGGTTCAGGGAGTAAATTTTACCGATTTTCGGGACAAAGAAGCCTTTGAGGTCAATGGTGTGGTCGAAGGAACAGTGGGGTGGGAGGAGGTTATGGGTAGATTCTGCAAAGATGTCAGCGAAGTCTTTGCAAAAGTCAGGAATGGTTGTAAACAGGAGGGTTAAATTATGGGTGATTTCGGTGGAAATGGTTAGCTTGTAGATTTCTTCCTCCTTGACCTCCTTCTGGGGAGGGCGCTCACGAAGAGTCCTCTTGACCTTCATGGGAGATGTTAGGACAGAGAGGGTGTGTATTTTTCAATTTATGTCCAGATTCCATTTAGTGAGCCAGGGCATACCCAAGATGATCTGAGGTTCTTTTTGTCAGAGAATGAAGAGGGTTTCAATGGATGAAAAGGAACCATGAGAGATAGTGGTGGTGGTGGTCCAATGAATGGTCCCTGCAGAGTTCAGGGTCCCATTGACATCGTAGGTGAGGATTGGATGGTGTACTTTTGATAAACGAAAACTCCCTTTTGGTAAGAGACAAGGATCAATGAAATTTCCAGTGGCACCTGAATCGATAAGAGCTGAGGTTTCAACATTTTGTACTTTGATATCAAGACAGAGGATTCTATTTTTCTGGGATGCTACAAGTACATGGGTGGAATCTAGGGAAGAAGATGTCAAGACTGCTTCCCTTCTCAAAAATCCTTCACTTTCTGTACATTGGCAAACTGGATTGTGTTTACCTCCTCTCCTTCTTTGTCTTCATCATAGCACATTTTGAGGACAGAGAGGATCTCAGCTTCATTTTTGCCAGTGGTGTGAAGAGAGTTTACATACTGTTGAAGAGGGGAAAGGGCGACAGGGGTAGGAGGGGGTGCAGATGTGGAAGTGGGGACAATGGTGGAGGTCCTAATGTTCTGAGGATGACTGGGATTTTTCTTGCAGTTGTGAGCATCATGTCCAATGGCTCTGCAGCAGAAGCACTGACCTTCCTTAACGTATTTTGCTCATTCGGTGGGGGTTAATTTGGTCAGAGTGATGGACATATCAACCTCCAATGTATTGGGGTCTCTGGGGGTATGATGGTTAAAAGAGAACAAGGAGGGGGTAGTCCCTGTGCAGAGTGCCTGGATTCTCATTTTCTGAGCATGGAAGATTTTCGCTTTGGTTACCTAGTCCATGATGGTGGTGGGGACAGTTCCCATAGACAGGATCATGGTTGTAAGTTGCTGGTCAAGGCCTAGCACGAAGTGATCAATGAGGGTGATTTTGTCTGTGATATTGGATTTCCCAGCAAGGTTCTGGAAATTGGTGATGTATTGTTGGAACCTGTCATTTGAGGGAGAGATTTTCTGGCATAGTTTGGTCAGTTCAAGCTGGGTGGTGGCTTTCATGTCATAGGGGAAGAAGGTGGTTTCGAAATCCTTGATGAAGTCTTTGAAGGATTTCCCAGAGACTATGGTGGGGTCGGCCATCTTGTCATACCATGCCTCTGTGAAGAAAGCTCCTCTTCCAGTAGGCATCTTATTGAGGGTGGTCATGATCTTTTCAGGGTCTCCAGGATAGAGGTTCTGATTGATCTGGAAGTAGGTGTTCATGGCCTTCATCCATCTAGAGGTGTCGGAGGAGGCTCCCAAGAAGTCTGTGGGGAGAGCAGCTTTTAATTTGGAAGGCATGGTGGGGGATAGTGAGCGGGAGAGGTTAATTGGACTGGGTTGATGAAGGGGTGGGCTGGGTTGTCGAGAGGGTGGGCTAGGTTGGAGAGGATTACTTGATCATTGGGCTTTGGGTGATGATGCAAAGGATGGGTCCAGGAGTGGGGTTCTGCTGGAGCTGGCGATTCATCTAGAGGGCAGTCAATATTGGAAGAGATCTGGAAGTTCAGAATTGCTATCCCCAGGGGCTTTGAATGATGTGGCTAGAGGGGTGGTGGGTCCTTCACCTGAGTAGGTGGGACCAAGGAAATTCTTGATCTTTTGTTATGCATAGCATAATGAGAAGACTAGGGTGCTAGAGAGGGTCAACTATCAGGCGATACTCATGAAGAGACCGACATCTGATAGTAATGCTGGGATGTTTCACTAGGGTCCTTAGGATTTTACTGGGAGCTGGGTCAGGTTCTTAGAGTTGCTAAGAACGGGGGAGGACTAGGAGGACTCTAGATGTTATGCTAGTATTGCACAGATCAAGAATAGGGAAAGTACAGGGATATGACTTGGTAATTATAACAGGGAAAGTTCCCATGCATGGACCAAGAATGACTATGGGAAGTGAGGAGATGACTAAGTGTAAGAGAACCTAGTTAGAAGGATAGTCTGCAGAGATAAGAGTCAAGGGGACGATGTTCTAGGGAATAACTGAAAAGGAGAGCATAGAAGGTCCACCAATGAAGAGGATTACCTCTCTAACTTGTGGAGTATGTTGTCTGTAGTAAGAAACTATGGTGGAGAAATGTACAAGTAAGAGAATTTGATGATGGGGAAAGAAAATCGTAACACCCTGAACAGTTTCCTAGAAGAAGAGGTAAATAAAACCACCATCTCCACAGAACTCACCATCACTGCCGACAAAAAGGACGTGTCCATACTGGATTTCTGTAAAGACTTCACCAACATTTTCATGGAGTCTACACATAATCAGCTTCCCTCTCATTGGACCTTTGACCACACCATCAACCTTAAAGACTTGTTTGTCCCTAAAGTCACCAAAATTTACCTCCTGAACTCTTCGGAGAAAATATCCCTCCAATCTTTTGTTGATGAACATCTCAAAACAGGATGTATTGTACCTTCCAAATCCCCCCAAGCCTCTCCCTTCTTTTTCGTCGCCAAGAAGGATGGCTTCCTTCATCCCTGCCAAGACTACAGATATTTAAACAGCCACACCATTCGCAATGCTTACCCTCTACCCCTCACCTCCAAACTTATTGATGAGATAAAAGATGCCAATTACTTCACCAAATTTGACATCCGCTGGGGATACAACAACATCCACATTCGTGAGTCCAACCAATGAAAAGCTGCCTTCATTACCCCCCTAGGACTCTTTGAACCCATGGTGATGTTCTTTGGGTTCTCCAATGCACCCTCCACCTTCCAAGCTTTCATGAACCATATCTTTGCCAACATGATCACTGAATGATGGCTCAAAATCTACATGGATGACCTTGGCCTCCACATGAAAGGGACTTTGGCCTTACATCATGACGGTACTCAATGAGTCCTACAACGTCTTCATGAAAATAACCTTTCCCTCAAGATCTCCAAGTGTTCTTTTGACACCCCCACCTTAGAATACCTCGGTCTCATCATTGGCCAAGGCCAACTATGCATGGATCCACTGAAACTCTCCACCATTCATGACTGGAAACCTCCCACTTCCATTAAAGGAGTTCGTTCCTTCATCAGCTTTGCCAACTTCTATTGCAAATTCATCCCCAATTTCTCCAACATCATTGCCCCTTTGACCTTCCTCACACGAAAGGACAATCCCTGGGTCTGGTCCCCCCTCCAACAGACTGCCTTCTCCTCCCTCATATCCACTTTCTGCACCACCCCAGTACTCACTCTCCCTGACACCACTAAGCCCTTCTCCATCATGACTGATGCCTCCCTTCTCACAGCCAGAGCTGTTCTTATACAATCTGATGTCAACAGTGATTTACAACCCATTGCCTACTTCTTCAAGATGTTTGCCCCTGCTGAATGAAATTATGACATCTATGATCGAGAACTCCTCGTGGTCATCCTTGCACTCTTGGAATGGGATCAGTATTTACAGGGCTCCTCCCTTCCTGTTACCATCATCACCAACCATAAAAACCTCTCCTACATCCATGACCCTCGAAAACTCTCTCATCATCAAGCTCGTTGGGCTCTCTTCCTCCAAGACTTTGACATTGTCTGGAAAGTTTCCCCTGGATCCCACATGAGCCCTGCTGACGCCCTTTCCTGCTGTGACTCTATTGACATCTCCCTTGACAACGTTGACTCCCCCATCCTCCCCAATCTGGTGGTCATCAATGCCCTCAACCTCTCCCTTGCATGTTACATTAAATCCTTCTCCACCTCTGACCCCCTTGTTCTCAACACTCTCTCTGCCCTCTCCAAGGGTTCACCCCTCTTTCCTTGCTCCTCCCTCTCTAACTGGTCTTTTGATAATGGCCACCTCTTTTATCAAGACTGCATGTACATTCCCCCCTCTGCATGCTCCACACTCCTCCATTCCATCCACTCCTCCCCTCTCTTGGGTCATATGGGCACCTTCCACACCCAAGCCCTTGTTGAGCATGACTTCTGGTGGCCCAGCCTCTCCTCCTTTGTTCGCCTCTTTATCTGAGGTTGCCCAGTTTGCCAGCAGAACAAAGTCAACACCCATCCCACTCATACACCTTTGTCTCCCATCCCCTCCTTGTCCCCTCTACCCTTCTGTCAACTGTCTGTTGATCTCATCACTGACCTTCCCCTCTCCAAGGGCCATGACTCCATTATGGTTGTGGTTGACCATGGCCTTAGTAAAAAGGTAATTTTCTCCCCTTGTTCCAAAACTATTGATGCCACCGGAGTTGCCCTCCTTTTTTATCAAAACGTATTCAAGAGATTTGGCCTATATGACTCTATGATCTCTGATAGAGGCCCCCAGTTTGCTTCTGCATTCGCACTTGAATTAGCCCAACTCCTCAAATATGACATCCAACTTTCTACAGCCTACCATCCGCAAACCGATGGACAAACCAAATGCACCAACCAAGAATTGGAAATCTTTCTAAGAATTTTCTGTGCCAACAACTTCAATTTGTGGACATCCCTCCTACCTGCAGCTGAATTTCACCATAACTCTGCCCCCCATTCCTCTACCAAATGCTCCCCCTTCTCCCTACTCTATGGCTATGAACTCCATTCTTTCCCTTCCTTTGGAAAAACCTTCATTCCCACACTCGAATCTAGACTCTCCACCCTTGATGCCACCCAAAAAGAAGCACTTTCCACCCACGAATCTGCCTGAAGATTAATGATCTCACATTCCTGAATCAAATTCTCCCCCTGAAAGGTCAGAGATAAGGTATGGCTCAAGACCACCAACCTCTGACTCAAATACCCCTCTTGAAAACTCTCCCCCAAGAGGCTAGGCCCATTTGAAATATCCCAAGTCTTATCTTCCTTATCCTATAGACTCCAACTGCCCCCTTCCTAGAAAATACATGATGTATTCCATGTCTCCCTCCTATCTCCCTATCGTACTTCCTCTGCCTACAGCCCTGGCTTCTCCACCCCACCCCCTGACCATATCAATCAGGAAAAGGAATACAAAGTTTCCACTATCTTAGCACACAAAGGCCCTGCCCATCAGTGGAAATACCTCACTGCATGGAAAGGATATCCATCATCTGAGAACACTTGGGAACCCAAATCCAATCTCTGTCACTCTCTCTGCCTCCTCACCACATATAAACAACTTCATCACCTCTAATTCTGTGTGTGCAATTGATGGTCTCTCCATGAGTATTTCTTGCCCACACAAAACCTCCCTTCCATCCTTGCCACCCACTATGTCCTTCTTAACTTCCTCTGTTGCCCCCTCCCCCCTGACTGGTCGTATTTCCCCCCTACACACCCTCAACATTTATCTGGCCTACCTCCCCAAACCCTTTGTTCAACAACAACCTCACCTCTCAGGACCTCATCCACATCTTTCATGGAACCTCCTACCTTTCTCTAATGATCTGAGCCAATCCTTCCCCTAACCAAGCTGTGTACTTTTCACTTACTGCCATCTCCCAAAACATTCTGCTTGCCCTCTTTCACCATGGCTTTCATACATATATCAAATCTATTTCCCCCAAACTCATATATCCCATATTTCATAGAATTTTCCTATCCATGCCTCAAGACCAGTGGAACCATTACTCTCAATCCATAGATGACTTTCTACTCTCTCATCCCTGCAATGTAGTTCTTCCAGTACCTCCTCCTTGTGCTTCATCCCTCTTGTCTTGCTTATCCTCCCCTGCCCCCATGGACACCCCTACAGCCATCACCTCAAACAAGTCTGACTCTGGCTCTGACTCTGATGTGGCAGACCCCACCCCTCTTGCTGTTCACACACCCCTATCCATCCCTACAGTCATATCCCTACCCTCTGGCAATGTTCTCTCCTCCCCCACCTGAGTTCTACCCTGCCATGACCTTTTGCATCTACCACTCGCTTCCAACACCACGCACTGCTTTCACTGTCATGGTTTCAGTCACTATCAACAGAATTGCCCCACCTATCACTGCCCCAACTGCCGCTCTATCCAACTGGGCCACCTTGCCTGTGAATGCCTTACTGTCCACTGCGACTTTTGCAATCACTGGGGACATAGCGATCGATTCTGCCCCTCTCAGGTCTGTGGAACTTGCTCTCAACATGGGCATATCATTAGTGACTGTCCAATTACTCATGCTACCCCCTCACAGCAGATGGCAATCTACAGTCCTGCCACCTCATCCTCTACTTGATCCCTGGGGAAGACAGGGCTTGGTCATTGAGCCTGGAGCTCAATTGTATGAATGGGGTAATGTTACTGTTTTTCTCCCTTTTCATAGTATTCTCCTCATCATTTCTTTCTCTCATCTGTACAACTGGAGAAGACAAACCTCTTATCATGTCTCTAGTGCATACCTTGTAATATCTAGTTCTTCCATGCTCTGTTTCTCCTGTCTCCCTGTAACTAACTGCAGTTACACTATGACTTCCTCTTTGGACTAACTACTACTTGCTGATTCTCTTATATCAGCTAGTTCCCCAACCTTCCATAGCTTTCCATACTTGCTTACTCATCCCTTTCTCTGACATTCTCTCTTATTCCATGGTCTGTACATTGGTCTCACTACTATAAAAGCTAAACACTATATCTCTGTACTGCATACTTGATCTGCACAATACTAGCATACTTCTAAAGTGTCATCCTTTGCTGATCTCTAAGAATCCCTTGGTAGACTGTTTGTCTAAACCCTTGTCCTAAGCACTAGCTTGAGAAGTTGGTCTCTTCGTGAGTATCGCCTCAACTCATGCAAGTACCCCTCGAGCCCTAGTTTGTATGCTTTGCGTTACATGTTCCCTCAACTGCCCGATCCCCTCTCTCCTATCCACTCTTTCCTACTTACTGGTCACATGGGAACCTTTCACATGAAAGCCATCTTAGATCATTGTAAAACAGTAAAGTTGACTTGGAGGACTAGCAGAGAGTAGTCCTGAGCCTGCAGGAAGATTGAAGGAGATGAGTATCATCCCAAAGGAGTCCAACTACAAAGAGAAGCTGAAGAGAAACCTGCCCAAGTGAATGCTGCCCTGGAGGTAGTCTGGAAGAAGTCTGGAAGTTCAGAGTAGAGAAGATGACAAGCAGGAAGCATTGGGGATGTGACAAATGATAATGGCGATGGGGCAGAGATGATTTGGATGGATATGGCAGCATGGTGAGAATCCAACATGAATGAAACTGGATTATAAAATCCTAAGTACATGGTACTTATGTATAGTCTGGATGAGTCCAGATGAACTAATACAAATGTAACTAATTGTGGAGTGATATAAAATGTATAGTCATATAGAAAGGTCTTCAAAAGACCAGTAAAGAAGGGGTGATGAAACAACAAGGACCAGTCTAGTATATGACCAGGCAGACTTACTTGGACTACCAGACTATGATGGATGGGACCAGAGGTGGATGGGACTGACTCCAGATTGGATGGCAGGTGGGATGAACAACAGGGATGATGATGTGGTGATGGTAAAACCCATTGAAACAGTGCTATATGACTGTAGAGACCTATGGATCTCTACAGCATGATTTCTAGTGGCCCAGCCTTGCCTCCTTCATTAAAAACTTCATCACTGGCTGCCCAGTCTGCCAGCAGAGCAAAACTAACACACACCCCTCCCACCCACCTCTACTCCCCATTCTGTCCTCCTACCCCTTACCCTTCCACCAACTTTCCATAGACCTCATCACTGATCTGCCTCCTTCATACAGCCACAACTCCATCATGGTCATGGTCAACCATGGGCTTACAAAAGGGATAATTCTCATCCCTTGTTCCAAAACCATGGATGCTGCAGGCATTGCTCTACTTTTTTTTGAAAACATCTTCAAAAGATTTGGCCTCTATGACTTAATTATCTCTGACTGAGGCTCACAGTTCACCTGTTATGTGTAGCGCACAAACAAGGACGAGATTGTGAGAGAGGATGGCTATCAGGTGATACTCACAAAGAGACTGATGTCTGGTAGTTAATTCTTATTCAAGGGCAAAGGGATGTTTTAAGATTGTTAAGATCAACAATGATGTGAAGGATCTTAGAGTCACTAAGATATTTCAAGAGATGTGGGGTTGATAATTGAAGGTACACTAATATTGCATAGATCAAGAATGAGGTTGACAGGAGTAAGGATGAGACTATTTATAGGGACTGAGTCATGAGCATGGACCAAGGAAAGATGAAGAACACCATGGAAGGTAAGGAAATGAGTAAGCATAAGAGAGCCTAGTTAGGAGTAGAGTCCACAGAGATAGTCATAGCATAAGCAAGATCTAATGAAAGACAACAAAGAAATAGAGAAGAGGGTCCACATAAGAAGAGATATGCAGTCCGGATGCATGGTATTCGCTATCCTTGGTATGACAAGATGGAGGCAAACTGAATAAGGAGAAGTATGCAATGATAGGGGAAAAAAACCGTAACATTACCCCCTTCATAAATTTGAGCTCCAGGCTTGACAATTATCCCATCCCACCCAAATAAATTATCCAGAGGGGGACCTAGGCCCAAAAACAGTGATCTGCTGGAATGGGGAAGCCACCTCAAATGGACAGTTGCCAAGGATGTGCCCAGGTTCATGGCAACATTCACAGTGGTGATGGGGACAGAAGTGGTCAGTATGACTCCATTTACTACAGAAGCCACATTGGAAAAGGAGACACTGAGCAGCATTGTGCCCAGGGGAGTATTTGTAACAATGGGGACACTCATAATAGATGCAATCCTGTTTATAATGACCTCTGTGATCATATTGATAGCATTGGGTGAAGAAAGTCACCAGAGGGAGACAGAGGGCATCAGGGCAAGGGATGACTTGAAAAGGAGATGACATGATAGTGTTGCCATTGGGCATGATGAGTGTTTGAGGGGAGGTGGTCACGGGGAAGGTAGGGGGTGGAAGATCCTCTTCTGAGCCAGATTCAGAGGGAACAGACAAGGCGATGATGGTGGGAGTATCCAGGGGTGGTGGGAATGAGAGGTGAGCTGTGAGGGGGGTGATATGAGGAGGTGGAATGGGAAGTGGTAGTTCTCATGGTTGGGAAAGGAGAAAGGATTCTACTGACTGAACATACTGGTCATGTTGAGAAATGGTAAGAGAGGACATGATTTGGCACATGGTAGGGTAAATGAGGGTGTGGGAGATCTCCTCGGCATAAGATCCAAATCCATGTGTGGCGAGAGCAGTCAGAGAGTGGCAAGAGACTTCAGTCAGAGAGAAACAAAGGGGAGGGTCAGGTGGGGTGAGGGATTTGGTGAGTCTGAGAGTGGAGGAGACAGTATGATAGGTGTGGATGAGGGAGTGGGTTACTTCATCCTCAGGGAAGAGAGGATGGAGCTTGATAGCATGGGCGAGGGTGGGGGTTTTGAGAATAGTGGCAAAGAGCAAGTGACAATCATACTTGGGTAGATATGCTGGAAAGGCATGCTGTGACCATAAGAGCAATCATGAGGACAAGGACAAGGATGATGGGAAGGAGGACATCAAGGGCAAATATGAGAACATCATCTAGGAAGAATAGAAAGGAGATAGGCATGTGCTTTGCTCACAAGGTGATACTCACAAAGAGACCAATGTCTTATGGGCAAAGAACAGCTAAAGAGAGTGAAGATGTTTATAGGCTGTTGTAAAACACAAAAGTACTCTAGCAGTACTTCCAAAAGGTGTGGGGTGCAATGGGTTTGTCCCCAAAGAGGGTTCGAGGCAGAGGTGAAGTGCCAGAAGTGATAGGATGGAAGGAAATGAAGTCTGGAGTGAGCACGGGAAAGTCCGGACATCTGAGAGTCTGGAGTTGTGTCATTGGGGTGGTAGGCATTTGGTGTGTCATAGAGTAATAGTGTTACGCTGAGCGGTGAAGCTGCAGCAGGACCTCAATGTGAGCTCTACGTAGGTACAAAGATGAGGGAGGATACTTCGGGTATTCCGACAGAAGACTTCGGAGATATGTCCCCAAGGTTGGTAGCTTGAGGAGAGACGACGTCAAACGACTCGTAGATGAACTTCAAGGGAGGCCCTTAAGTTCGGGACAAAGGTTCAAGGTGTAAGCCACAGGGAAGTCCCTTAGCTTAAGTGTGCCGGTGGTCGGCGGTGAGAGGAGCGAGGAGCAACTTAGAGCTCGTAGAATTAAGGAGACTAAGCTAAGGAGAAATACAGAGGAGTACGCGATATAAGTACAGTTGCCAGTGGTTATGTAATGGGCTTCTAATGGGCCCAAGATAAGAAGTGAGTCATCCGCAGTAGATAAGGATGAGTCACTGTGAGTCAGTTCTAATAATACAACGGTTCCGCGATAAGACGGAAGGGAAGGAACCAGGGAAGCGGAACTCGAGGCGAGAACGGAGTTCCTAAGTCCGAGATAAGGCGAGAGACATACGAGGACTTAGCTAAGTAAAAGAGAAGGTAAAGGAAAAAAAGGGCGATCCACCCTGGATCATAACATTACCCCCGTGCTA
Organism: Retiboletus flavoniger; assembly: GCA_038089835.1. NCBI lineage: Eukaryota > Fungi > Basidiomycota > Agaricomycetes > Boletales > Boletaceae > Retiboletus > Retiboletus flavoniger. The sequence continues at coordinate 25,612 of JBBPLO010000124.1, forward strand.
GGGGTGAGACTCCGGCGAATCCTTCTCAAAGGTCGATATACCCAGCGCCAGGGGAGCCCATCATGTTAGTGTAAGCGACATCATCAAAGACATCATCGATGTCATCATCTCCGTAGTTATGGATCTCAACCGGGGAGCGGGGTCGACGAGATCGGTGGTTGACACAACGTGGTGGAGGTGTGGGATGTGGGGGAGGAGACGGGCGAGTCCATTGGTTACGGCGTTGTTTGGGGGAGCGGTTCTCTTGAGAGGAGCTGGACGACGAGGAGAAGTGAGGCGGGGGAGGAGGTCATCGGAGGGGACAGCATTGTTGGGAGTGTCCCGGCGCAAAGTTGAGACAGAGCAGGCATTGGTAGACCTGGCAGTCGGCCCGAAAGTGGCCGAGACGGTGACAGTGGAAACAGGCTTGTCTATACCTGGGGTGGGACTCCGTAAGGGGAGTCGTGCCGTCGTTACCAGTCCAGAATGCCTCTGCTCGGGCTAAGAAGTCTATCTCCGCGGGGTCTAAGGGGGAGGCAGATGCAGAAGGGGTAGAGTTGGCTCGGCGAGCCAGTCGTTCGGAGTGTTTTTTCAGGTACCTGTCGAGGTCCTGAAAGAATTCGAGGGCTCCAAGCTGGTAGGCAAGGAGCAGGGACACAGTGCGTGCGTCACAGTAGATGGAGGATAGGACGGTGTGGAGGCATGCGCGTTGAGCGTCCGAGGAGTTAGGGGGAATGAGGCCGAGGCGGGCGATCTGCAGGTAGAGCTTGCAGATGAGCTCCAGGGGGGATGCATCCTCGACGAAGGAGTGCATGGGGATAAGGAGGTGGGAGTCTGTAAGAGCCGACACGAGTTCCTGGAGGTTGTCGCGGGATGGGTAGTCTTCACGCAGTCTGTGCGCATTGATCGGGACGTCGACACTGAGGATGGGCGTTGGGAGGATGGTAGCGAGAGAGACGGGAGGAAGTTCGGGAGAGCGGTCCGCCCAGCGTGGGGGACCAGCGGCGGGGGATCCCCAGCCAGGGGAAGGAGCACGGGAGGATGATGTCATAGGATCATAGATGGGGGACGCGTGAGAAGCTATCGTAGGGAAGTCTATGGGTAGGTCATCCGCGAGGACAATGTTTCGTCTGTCAGCAAGAGGGGAAGAAAGAGGGGGAGAGGAATGGAGAGACGATACTGTGGTAATAGAGGACATGTCTTTTTGTTTGTTCTTTTTCTTTTTGAGTATACTACGAGTGAGAGAGAGAGAGGGGAGACTAAGGAGGGAACGTGCGGGGATGTGCCTTCTTATAGGCAGAGAGGATGGTCCGTGCACGTTTGAGATCCTTTTTGGGGAGCCAGGAGTCATCATCGGCGGAGTACCCTTTCCACCGGACAAGATAGTGGCGCTTATCCAAAGCACCACGGTGACGTATGATCTTTTCAATCTTGTATTCTTCTTGTCCGCCGATAAGCTCTGGCGGGTTCTTTTTGAAATGCGGGCCATAGACGGCATTTTGGCGATAGGGCAATAAGAGGGAAGCATGGAACGTGGGGTGGAGCTTCCATGTCTTCGGGAGGGCTAGACGATAAGAGACCGGAGATAATACGTCAGTGATAACGAAGGGTCCTTCTCTTTTGGGAGCGAATTTGGGGTTGGCTAGTTCCCGGCGGAGGTTGCGAGCCTCGAGCCATACCTTATCTCCTTTACTGAAAGGGGTAAAGGATTTCCTGTTCCGGCTGGCCATCACTTGGCGGGCCAGTTCGTGGGAGGCTAAGGCCTCGTTTCAGGCGGAGGAGAGTTCTTTGAGCCGCGTTTCAACGGCGGGGACGTTGGTGCTGGGGACTAGAGTGGGGAGAGGGTTAGGTTCGTACCCCATGAGAAGGAAGAATGGGGATCGGTTGGTGACAGAGTGAGGGCGGTGATTGTGGGTGAACTCTGCTAGGGAAATCTTGTTGGCCCAAGACGTGGGGTCGTCTCCGCAGAAGATTCGGAGGTAGGTCTCGACTTCCTGGTTGACTCTTTCGGTCTCTCCGTCGGTCTGAGGGTGGAAGGCAGTGGAGAGGGCGAGTTTGTAGTTGAGGATTCTTCTAAGTTCTTTGGAGAAGGCGGAGGCGAATTGAGGGCCACAGTCGGAGATAATCTTGTCGGGGAGGCCGTATCTGGAATAGACTTTGTGGGCAAAGAGGGTGGCGATGCCATCAGCGGTGACGGTTTTCTTGGTGGGGCAAAGAATTACCCCCTTCGTAAGGCCGTGGTCGACCACGACCAGGAGACTATCAAAGCCGTCGGAGATGGGGAGATCTGTGATTAGATCACAGAAGATTTGCTGGAAGGGTCATGTGCATGAGGAGCGGATGGGGACGAGAGGAGGGGTGGTAGGGTGGGTGTTGGTTTTGTTTTGTTGGCATACAGCGCAGCCAGCGACGTAGTTACGGACATGGGCAGCGAGGCCGGGCCACCAGCATTCGGCGGCGACGAGTTGGCGGGTTTTGAGGAAACCGGGGTGTCCGGCGGTGGGGTGGTCATGGTGTTTGGCCAAGACCGCTTGGTGGGAGTTGGGGGGAACATAGAGGCGTCCGTGGAATGTGAGGGCTCCATTGACGGATTGCCATGGGGAGAAACGGGTGTGGAAGGAGGCTGGGAGTGGTGCGGAGAGGGATTGGATGGCCTGAAGGGCCGTCAGGTCGACGGTGCACTCGTTGGAGATTTGTTTTGCGAGGAGGGAGTCAACGGAGGCAACAAACGCGGTCTCGGGGAGTACAGTGACCACGGTGTTGTCGGTGTCGTGGGAGTTGAGGTCAGGGCGTCGGGAGAGGGCATCAGGGCCCGCAAGTTTCGAGGCGGGGGTGTAGGAGAATTCAAGGTCGTAGTCGGCGAGGTCTAGGAGCCACCGCGCCTGGCGTCAGTTGAGGTCTTGGGGTTTGCGGAAGTAGGTGAGGTTGTGGTGGTCGGTGAAGACCTTGATGGGGAAGGGAGTGCCGTGGAGGTAGTGGCGCCAGGCGGAGAGGGCGCGCATGACGGCGAGGAGTTCGTGGTCATGGATGTCATAGTTTCATTCGGCGGGGTTGAACGATTGCGAGATGTATGAACAGGGTTGCCATTCCCCGTTCAGGTTGAGCTGTTGGAGGACGGCGCCGGAGGCAAACTTGGAGGCATCGGTGGCGATGGAGAACTGGGCACCTGTGTTGGGGAGTTGGAGGACGGGTTGGGAGAGGAAGGCGGCCTTGAGGGAGTCGAAGGCTTTCTGACAGTCGGGGGACCACTGCCACGGCTGGTTCTTCTTGGTGAGGTCGATAAGAGGTTGGGCGGTGGTGGAGTATCCTTGGATGAAGCGCCTATAGAAGTTAGCGAATCCTAGGAAGGAGCGAACTTGTTTCAGAGTTGTGGGGATGGGCCATTTGGAGATGCCCTCGAGTTTGACAGGGTCCATGGCGATGTGACTGGGTTTGATGACGAGGCCAAGGTATTCGACCTCGTCAGTGGCGAACTTGCATTTTTTGAGTTTGAGGTGGAGGTCAAGTTCCTCCATGCGCTTGAGGACGCGGCGGGTTCTGTCGGTGTGAGTGGTCTCATCGGGGGAAAAGATGAGAAGGTCGTCCATGTATATAACGAGCCATCCTTCGGCGATCAGATCTCCGAAGGAGTCATTCATAAATCTCTGGAACGTGGCAGGGGAGTTTGTGAGTCTGAAGTACATCACATTGGGCTCGAAGAGGCTGCGATGGGTTACGAAGGCGGCCTTCCATCGGTCTTCCGGGGAGATCTGGATGTTGTTGTATCCCCAGTGGACGTCGAATTTGGTGAATTTCTGAGCGTCTTTGAGCTTATCAATGAGTTCGGAGATGAGGGGAAGCAGGTAGGCGTCTTGGACGGTTGCTTCGTTGAGTTTGTGGTAGTCTTGGCAAGGGCGTAGTCCTCCATCCTTTTTGTGGACGAAGAAGAAGGGGGATGCTTGGGGAGACTTGGAAGGGGAGATCTTCCCGGCGGCAAGGTTTTCATCGATGAATTTATCGGCGGCAGCTTTCTCATCAGAGGAGAGGGGGTAGATCTTTCCGATGGAGGGGGTGAAATCCAGCTTTAGTAGGATTTTGTGGTCGTAGGGTCTGGAGGGTGGAAGGTGGTCAGTGGCCTCTTGGGCAAAGACTGACTTGAACTCGGCGTATTCCGCGGGTAGGGAGACTTTTGGGGCCGAGAGGGCCTCTTCTTTGGCAAGCTCCGTGGCCTTGGTAATCTTGGCGATCTGTGAGGCGCAGAGAAATCGGGATCTGCAGCGAATGATGCGGAAGACGGATCGGTTGCGAATGGCGATGTCGAGGTATCTCTCCTCCACTTCTCGATCAAGGTAGTTGTGGAGGTGGTCGTGGGATATAGCACGGACCGGGATGGAGTCCGGCTCGTGGACGGGGAAGGTATAGACCTTGTTGTGGCGTTCAAGGTCCTTCTTGTGCTCGTGGTGGAGTAGGGCCGACTGGTTGATGGATTCGTCCAGGGAGAGGGTTCGGGTGGTCCAGTCAATCCTGGGGTTGGCGGAGCAGAGCCATGGGAGTCCGAGGATTAGGTTATCTTGCCCTAGGTGCATGATGTGGAAGAGGACCTTTTGGGCAAGTCCTTTGATGTTGAGGAACAGGGAGCACATGTGGGTGATCTTTCCTCGGTGGTTGGTGGTTCCATCCGCGTTTTTGACTAGGATGGGGGTGGAGAGTTTTGTCACCAGGAGTTTATGCTTGGCGACGAAGTCGTAGTCGATGCAAGAGATGCTGGCACTGCTGTCGACGAGCGCTCTGGTGTCGACGGTTTTCATAGTGTACGAGGGGCGTATGACTTGGACCGGGATGATCATTGATTTAGTCACAGCTTTTACAAGTACAGAAGCAATGTAGGAAGGGGCTAACATCGAGGTAGGCTTCCTTTCTAAAAATCCTGGAGGAACACGGCTTTTACCAACTCTTCATCTTCTTCGTCATCATCCTCAACCTCTTGTAGGCGAGGGATTTCTTCTTCGTCGGCCACCTCCGCCACCTTCTTGGTGGGTGGGCGAGGGGTCCTCGGTACCTGTGGGGAAAAGGCCGGGCAGTTCCTGGAGGAGTGGCTGTTTTGGCGGCATCGGAAGCAGAGGTTGTTCTTAATGCACTGCTGCTTCTCTTCCGGTGTCATTTTGGTGATGGTGCGGATTACGTCCACATCCATGGCGTTGGGATCGGGTTGTGCCTTCGGGGTGAAGGTGATGTCCTTGGCGCGGGAGGCGCCGGTTCGAGAGGCTACTTCGTGGGCGCGGTTCCACATGTTGTCGAAGTGGGTCGCCTTAGAGTACCAGTCGTTGATGGTGGTTGGGGGGGTTTCCATCGCGTAGATCTTGTACATGATGGACGAGGGTAGTCCAGCGGAGAAGTAAGCGATGAGGACATTGTCGTCAGTGATTTGGGACACGGCGACTTTGCTGCGGAATGTGGCAATGTAGTTGACAAGGGTAGGGAAGAAACCTTCCTTCTTCTTTTGCATTCGGGTGGTGGAAAGCCAGGCAATGGCGTTCCCGATAGAGTCCTGGTGCTTGAAAGCGACCATGAACTCGGTGGTGAAGGCGGCTATGGTTCTGAGGTTGATGGCCCCGGCGGTGATGCATTTCTGACGGAAGGTCGCGGCCCAGACGGCGGCGGATCCCTTGGTCATATATGAAAGAGCGAACGCGATTTTCTTTGCGTCCGTGTTGTAGACGTCGGCGTTGACGATGAGGTAGAACTGGACAGTGTTGAACCACTGTTCGGATTTATTGTAGGACCCATCGAAGGGTTCGGGGGCTCCAAGACGGAGTTCCTTTGCAGCCATTGTAGCTGGGGGCGAGGGCGTGGGGGCAACAGTGGGGCACGTGTGAGAGAGAGGGAACCCGGTGAGGGTCGGGGGCCGAGTAGGTCTGGTAGGGATAGACATGCTCGGTTGCGGGATAATGGGAGTGGGAGTCTCAGGGGAAGGAACTCACGGAATACTAAGTTGTCGAGCGATTCCTTGGGCAAGGAGGAGGGTTTCGTCTTCCTCTTGGGCAGAGGTGGGGTTGAGATCGGGGTCTGAGTGTTCGAGGGACGAGGGGGACGAGGGTTCGGGGGAGGACTGGCCTTGGTTGGGCATACCTCGGGGTTTGAGCCAGAAGGCGCTAATGGTGACGCTTTGCCTAGGGAATCACCCCGTTCAGGCTGATTGCGGGAAGGGGGTGCGCAGTTGTCCAGGGAATTATCCCATGCGGACCGAGGGCGGGTAGATGGAGTGACCTGAAAGTCGTCCGTAGGGGAAGAGCTTAGTCTTTTGTTACGCTGAGCAGTGAAGCTGCAGCAGGACCTCAATGTGAGCTCTACGTAGGTATGAAGACGAGGGAGGATACTTCGGGTATTCCGACAGAAGACTTCGGAGATACGTCCCCAAGGTTGGTAGCTTGAGGAGAGACGACATCAAACAACTCGTAGATGAACTTCAAGGAAGGCCCTTAAGTTCGGGACAAAGGTTCAAGGTGTAAGCCACAGGGAAGTCCCTTAGCTTAAGTGTGCCAGTGGTCGGCGGTGAGAGGAGCGAGGAGCAACTTAGAGCTCGTAGAATTAAGGAGACTAAGCTAAGGAGAAATACAGAGGAGTACGCGATATAAGTACAGTTGCCAGTGGTTATGTAATGGGCTTCTA